>JAOEHV020376320.1:0-10915 GCA_025447995.2 Isaurus tuberculatus | reverse complement strand
CTTGAAATAGTGTTGATAAATAAATTATCATCGCCGTAAGAATGAAGAAGCTGACGTTTCGAGCGTGAGCCCTTCATCTAGTACTGGGTGGAAAAATTTTCAGATATTCAGGACCTTTGGTGTTCAACACGCTTCCTACGTCGATCCCGAAGTTCTAAACAAAAATTTGAAAACTTTTAAGTCTTCTAATAAGACATTTTACATAATTTTATTATACTTTTCATATTTTATTTCTTTTATTAAATGTTACCGAATTTTTTTTAGATTAATATTTTTGTACTATAATACTATATTGCAGTTTTAGAAAGACGTTTTAGGTAGAAAGAAACCAGCTAAATCCTTTTACGAGCCTAGTGGCCCATGGGGCCGGCGCTTATCTTGATTTCTGTAGTGTTAAGCGGGTTAGAGTCGTAGACTCCCCCTGGACGGGACACTAATCCATCTCAGGTTAGCTCCAGCCGAAGCTGGTACTCATTTACCGACCTCGTGAGGATGGAAAGCTGAGTAAGCTTTGGCGGAAAAGAAGGTCAAACAAATGTTCAATTTTCGGTAGAGCCGAGGAATCGAACTTGGGACCTTGTGGTTGGAAGGCATAGATCTTAACCAACTGCGCCAACCACGCCGCTATTAGAGAAACAAGGGCCCCTAGGAATACCAACCTTTTAGCTGATTGGGCCATCCTGGATAAATAAAGTTGACTTGACTTGAGTTGACTTGGGTCTGGAATTTTAATTGAGAAAATACATTTTGGGGGTTCTTAAAAAAAACTGATTTTGAAGATAGGGAGTAGCTGAAAATGATTATTGCTGATAATTAGGGGTATACGATGATCTCAGACGTTTGTCTTCCAATTTCTTTTTGTTTTTGTTTGTTTGTATCTTTAATTTTACATTGCCTCATGCGAATACCACCTGCTCAACGTCGTCTTCATTAGAGTGAGTTGTAAGCATATGTCGGGGTGGCTTTCCAGAAAAATCTTTCCATTGCTGTATATTACAAAGTTGAACAGCTGTAATGGACAACAAAGTTAAACAAAAATAGAGAATAAAAGTGTAGGAATATTTGATTTAGGGGCGGACCATTTGATTTTTGAGGGGGGTGGGTGATTTTGAAAAAAAAAAATTCCATGCAAAAAAAAAAAATATCCTGTACTGCAATAGAAGGGGAAAAAAATATCAGAAAAAAAATCTTGCGGAAAAAATTACCCACCCCCCCTGGTTGTGGTTGTCCCCTTACATTACATCGAGAAGTGCGCTGCCGCCGTTTCCAACAGACCAAGATTTTGACACTTTTCTGACACTTTTTTGATTGAAGGGCGGAGTTTTTCATACCGCGTGCCGACCTGACAACGAACTAAAAATATATCGATATTCTCCTTCCGCCAGATATCACTCGCAATGTCTAGACTGTCTCCGCCCACTTTGATGTCGGGACTCCTTTCTAAAGTGTCAAAAAAGTGTCAGAAATTCATCAAAAATCTTGGCCTGGTGGAAACGGTAGCGCGCTTTGCGCTCTAACACAGTAAAGTTATACGGAATATCTAGAATTGCAATATTTCCATTCTATCCCTGACGAGAACTCTTATCTTGGCCTGGTGCTGGTAAAGGAAAAAGGAATGAAAAGAAATTGATAAACTTTTCACAAAACGTCGCAAAATATTTGCCGCGGCATAGCAAGAAATTAGAGAGATTTAGCACCACGTTTACTTGAAACGTGAACGGCAAGAGTGTTCACGTGATCGAAGATTTTCCCGTCATTTTTGACGTTTGGCGATTGTGCTTTGCCGGGTACGTCAGATTAACCGCCTAACGTGAAAAATGGCGGGAAAATCGTCGTCACGTGGTCACTCTTGCCGTTCACGTTTCACATATATTTTTATTTACATTATTAGCACACACGTTTTGTTAACAAATGACTAGCTATACTATATAGTGTAGAGAGATTGAATGTGAATTTTACAAGTGAAAATTTGCAGTTACGGAAGTATATGAAATGTCAAAAGTCTTGTACCTGGAGATGAATCAATAGTCTTCGTACGTCAAACACTAAATCAAATTTTCTCTTTTACAAATGGAGCGAATTACAAAAGTTTTCCTGCTCAACATAATATACACTCATAATATTTAACTCCAAAAAATTTGGCATCACTTATAAAAAAAAGTGTTTGATTTTAAGATCTTTCTATTCTCTTAAACCAATTGTTTAATATAGAATTTTATTTTGATAAAATTTTAACAACAAAAATAAAATGAATTGTCAGATATTCTACAATTTGCAACACAAGACATACAGGAAGAGAAAAAGACAACTTGATGATTCACCAATTAATCTGTTAATGAATAACATTTCCCATAGCATATTTTCAATATCCTATCAACAAGGTCACAGTTTCAGCTTACATGGAAAGAATTTCAAAGCATTCTCTCGTGTGCAAGTAAGATTTTCACCTTCAATAGAGTCAGAAATTCACAAGATGTGAGTATGTTAGAATCATGGATTCAAACTCTACAACAAACAATGATTTTCATGTGGAAAATGTATCAGAGTACACTGCCTTCTCTGTGTTAGTGTTTCTCGTCATGATATCTTCTTTGATAAGCAATTTTCTGGTATTTTTTGTTCTTACGAAAAAGTCAGAATTGCTCTCGGCCTCGTCCAACAAGTTTCTGCTTAACTTGACCGTTGCAAATTTTTTGTTGAGCCTTGCCGTCTTTCCGTTTGTTTTTATGTCAAGTTTTCACGCCAAATGGGTTTTCGGCAATGTGTGGTGTCAATTCAACGGATTCTTGAACGTGTTGTTTTCTTGCGTCGCAATTCTTACAGCAACTTGTTTGAGCTACGACCGCTATCACTGCATATTAAATCCACTGACTTATCATGTGACTTTGTCAAATGGAAAGTCCAACAGTCTGATTGCATTGACTTGGTTATTTAGTTTGTTTGTGGCCATTTTGCCGTTAACCGGATGGGGTATTTACGGATTCAACAGATCAACATCATGTTGCACAGTTCTCTGGGGTGATCCCATGAGTTCAGGATTTTCTATATTGTTTGCAGTTTTACTGCTGTTTCTTCCTATGACTGTAATGTCTTGGGCTTACCATCACATCATTAAGGCCGCAAAGAGACAAGCTCGCATTGGGCAAATCGCCGTTTTACCTGCTTCAGTCAGAACGTCAGTCAGTTCAGACGTTTCACGAGCAAGCAACTTTACTGGAATGAAAGCCGTTAGGATAACTTTATTCGTTCTTGGTACACTCGCTTTATGCTGGGGACCGTATACAATGGTCATTCTTGTAGAATCAAGTCAAGTGAAAGTTCCACATGAAGCACAAACTGTTACTGTCTCACTCTCGTTTTTAACGGCTTTGCTTTATCCTTTAATATACGGATTTCGTTTACGAAAGATACGAATAGAAGTCAAACGTTCGTTGCGTTCTGTTTTATTTTGCTGTAATGACAATCGAGTTCTTCCTTTCTCTGCCGGAGATACAGGGTCTGTTATTCCGGCACCACCGAGTCAGTTTAGGAATAGATCTGTCTCGGATGGATTAATAGGTGCTGTAGAGTTTGAAAGCGGACAAACAGTACCTGATGTACTTTGGTCTTGCATGCCAATTATTATGGAGGAAACTACGAAGCAAAGAGGAATAGAACTCACTGAGCTAAGCTTACTTAGTTCGGTCAGAACTAGTTTTACACTTCCAGGACAAATAATTCCAGAAAAGGAATAAATCTAGAATGGTATAAAATGATTTACAAAAAGGTTTTATAATCAAATTTTCATAAAATAATTTCAAAACAATAACGTTTAGAACGTTTGAATACTTTGCATGTATTTGAATTTTAAAGCTATTTTCCTGGTTAAATCAAAAAGGCAAAATAATTGAAAGTTCTAGGTGTTAAAAAACGTTGTGTTCCTGAAAGAAAGAGTTGATAGTCAACACAAACACAAGTTTAAAATACAACACAACTATACACAAATTAAACATATTATAATGTTTACTTTGATCTCACTTAAAGTAGATTTAAAATTATTGGTCATCTTCTAAACTAAAACACTAGTAACACAACCTTTGGAAATCTTTAGTTTTTTACGTGCAGAATAAAACATTTTCAGTGTCAAAAGAATGCATTTGTTGTGATAACAAAATTACTGGTCGACGTTATCTGGAGATTATCGAGGCGGCCATATTGTTTGATGTTGAACGCTGTGTGGTCCTTATCCTTCACATCCGCTCTGTGGCGCCATCAATGTGATTTGATTGGTACATTTTTGGTGACGTCATTCACTTGTCCTACTGTGAAAACAGCCCGCAGTTAACGCCCGGCCCACACACGTAGAGAACTTGATCTAGCTGTTTTCACGAAATTTTTGATGCGCGGGAAATGGGAGCCGGCTCTCTCGACACTTTTGCATTTCCCACGCGTTCAAAATTTCATAAAAACGCTTGCAACGCAGGCTATAAATACTCTTGAACAGAAATAGCTTTTAACTTTGAGAATTTCCCCCACAGATGCTCTTAATTTCATAATTTTTTAAGTGCGTCTCAACATTTTCGAAAGAGAATTGTATTCGTCTAAATTTCAAGAGGTCTCAGTCTTCCGCCACAACAAGAGACCCCTGCTCGCTTGGAAGCCAAAAGTTTAAATTGTATTTCAGGCAATGTAGCATGCAGCGAGAAACCCACTTTGTTGGCTTCTAGCGAAATTAACTGAAAAAAAGTGATTTTGTGCCAGCATTATATTCAAATTCCTTAGCTTCGAGTAGGCTTTAAGCACGTTCTCATTGGTATCCCAAATTACTTGTATACAGACCAAAAGTTTCTGTCATCAATTTATCACTGATTATCTTGTGAGCACAGATCTCAAATGTTTCCATGTATCTTCTCGTTTCGCGTTGACGCATGAAAGATATCTGTTCACAAGCCATGATGTAGCCCAAGCCACTGATCATGATGACGTTAATTAGGTTTCAAGAGACATCTATCTTATCATTGAATACAAACAAATTTTAGGACATTCTCTTTTGATCCCTAGCTGGTATACCTAAACATCTCGTTTTCTGTGAGAAGAACAGATTTTTCAGAAAAAAATTCCGTTGCTTCAATATTTTTATTCGCTTATAAAAACTTCCTTTTTTAAATTGTAAAATCGCATATTATAAGTCAAAACATTAGAATAGCCAAACAAAATACGAATTTTGCTAAAGATAATTTGTAATCAAAGGTCAATGTGTTTTTTTCGGCCATCCTGAATTTTGATAAAATTGAAACTAAAAATTAATTTCCATTAACCAATTTTTCAAGTTTTGTAAAAAAAATGAAATTTTAATTGTTAAAGATACTAAAAATTAAAAACTTTACTCCAAATTACCAACTTTCAACTGTTATAAATCGCATATTGAAAAATTGCTAACTTGCATTTGAAAGTAACGTTATTTTTTTAAAAAAGAATTCATAAAACTAAGAACCATATAACCATACGACCAATCAACAATTTTTTACAAAAAGATGTTAGATGCAATATGGTCCCATGCCCGCTAGGGAGAGATTGTCACTCATGTATTTACCCGAACAATAGTTTTGGATGACAAAATCTGTTTGAAAAAGTTAGAGAATTTACTTTCAAATTCACCACAAGCGTTATCAATTTAAAAGTAATCCACTTTATAAAATTTTATGACATATTATTTTGTTTATTTGTACTGAAGTAAATACAATAAAATGTATGTATCAAAACATACCAACTTTAATCATTCTGAAAATTGGTTTCAATTTATCGCTTAGAATTTGGACATGTTATTTATATTTGAGCGATGAGAACAAATTTATTTTACACCACCACCTACCTCTATTGATTAGTAATATGCTTTATAGATTTTCATGACTTTAAAGTATATTTTGGTTTTTCGTACTGAATTAATTACAGAAAAATGTGCGAGAATATTCGGACTTTAATCATTCTGAAAATTACTTTACTGCTAAATATGTTATTTACATTTCACTTTGAGTGATTTATAAAATTTTCAATTTTTTTAATAAATATTTACAGTAACATCTATGGAAATACATGGAATTTTCAAAATAACTCTTGCATTATTATTTATACTCAATTCTCAAAGTCTTAATCATCACACAAGCCTTAAATTACAATTGCAAATTTTGAACATTTAAAAAGCAGTATTAATTTTAACAAAGAACAATTGTCAATGCTTATTTCAGATTTCTTTTATCTCACTTTCTTGTATTACAATGTAACACATTCGCATCACCTCGCAGCACTTCACTTTCTATCAGAAACTTCTAGTATTTAACAATTATTCCACGAACGCGCGTTGGATATGAAGTGATAGATAACCGACGAGGCGCGAAGCGCCGAGTTTGCTATTTTCACCTCATGCCCAACAAGACGTGAGTGGAATAATTATTTTATTAAGAACAAACCACTGGATATATGAGTCAAAATGATTTTTCAAACTTCCACTTCAGCAAAAGTTGTCATTTATCAGAATCTACATCCGAGTGATTTGGCGCACTTTTTGACGTAGCAACGACACACGTCGAAATTTTCGCGCCTTTCAAACAAGTTTGAAGTTTGGGTTTCTTGTGTACAACACCAGCTGAGCAGTTTGCGTCGTTTTTGTTTAGTTTTTCTGTTTGGTTTTTCGAAATGGAATTGAAGCCTTTACGGGATTTACTTATTGAAAATGGCTTGTTTTCCGGTGGTGAACACAGGAAGCAAAACATTGTAGCATCGATTCAAGTCATTGACAATATGGCGATGTTTATTTTAATGGAGCAACCTTCCTGTATTGTCGACGTGTGAAAACACTTCAGTTACTCGTTGAGTTCTACCAATCCTTTATTGAATTTTTCTTCCGAGGGACTGCCGACTAATTCTAAAACAAGGTTAGTAGGATATTAAACTTTGTTTTACCGTTCGAGTTTCAGCTTTTGACAAATTTCATTGAATGTTTATAATTTTACTGCTAAAATTATTCTGTTCGCGTCATTGTTCGCTCTTAAACAATTCCGTTCAATTTATTGTAATGCTTTTGGTTATTCTAGTTCGGAATTCTTTAAACAGGTTTTATTTCAGAGCTGAAAAGCTCTAGATATCTTGTGTTTTCTTTTTCATTCAACTCCGGTGCGAAGCGATTTTCGCCGGCTCCTCAGTGAAAATTTTCTAGGTCCCTTTAAATTTTAAGATGACGCGTGTACGCTTACCATATTTGTAGATTATTGTATAATGGCTCATATACCATAATGGCTAAGCCAATTAAAACGCTAAAATTGTATTATCAAATGATTCAGTTTTTAATAAGTAACGTTATAGAAGGGATGAAGAGCCTTAATCTGGCTATTATAACGATGTTTTTGCTCATTTTGGATGCAAGGTGGCTGATACGATGTTTCAAAGTGAGGTTTTCATCGATCAGTATATCTAAATATTTATAATCCTTTCGTTCTAAACTGATAAATTGGTTACATGATTATCAAATATCTTTAAATTTATCTCATAATCTAATCGTTTTTGGTCGGGGTGGAAAAATAATAAAGTTTGTTTCCTTTATATTTAGGAATCATCTGCAAATAAGTAAAATTCTTGTTTACTATACACTGGCGGCAGTAGGGGGGCAATCCCCCAAGAATTACTTTGATGGGCGACGCCCCCCCCCCCCTCAAAAAAAATATCTTGCCTTCGAGTATTAGTAAATGGATCATTATTGAGGTATTCATAAAATCGCAAGAAAAAATAGAGAAATTAAGAAAGACTTTTCATTAAAACTACATTTTGTAAAATAATTTTGAATTGGTTCTGTTTAATTCTGAAGGAATGTACTCTCATGAAGACAAAACATTCACTTTTACATTGAATGGGCCAGACCCACTAGATTTATCGTCCTTTTGGTCCTCAAAAATCTGCCCTTTCCCTATCAAACAAATATTTGCTGCCGCCACCGCTGCTATAGATTCATTATAGATAACATTTATATAGATCTGAAATAGCAATGGACCCAATACCGAACCCAGAGGCACGCCAAATAAGGTTTTCTCCTTTATAGAGATGTGGGGGCCAATTTCGACGGTTTGGGTTCTACCATTAAGATATGAATAGAACCAGTAATTAATTATACCCCGGGCTCAAACATAAACGATCCACTGTAGCTGAGTTTTGGCAAATATTGTGAAAACGTTTTTTTTCTTTTTCGAATATTTGAAGCGTTTGCACCACAGAGGCGAAATGGCTGTCCAGGATATTAGCATGCTCTAGTGGGTCGTACGATAGATGGTTTTCTTGACGCTTAAGTGCACTTATTCTTATTGATAGCTTTCCTTAAACGGTTTAGCATCCACAAATAGCTTCTGTGTCTTGAGGGTTTAATGTTCCCCGCCAGCTTCACTTCTGACAACCGTATGTTCTCCTCGTGGCCAATAACTCCAGCACTGACTTTACTGTCTTCACGCACAGCCATTGCCTTGTTTCTTGCAAGCCGCCTTAACTTATATAAACTTGGCTTGGTGTTTTTGCGTCTAGGTTTTAGACTAGGGGCATGGTGTACAACATCTATGTTGTTTAAGAAAACAGGCGCGCCCATGGTGTTAAAGAGTTACACACAAAGCTCCCAAGTCTCATCCGCGCTTTCAAGGTCCGTAATTTCATGGACGGCAAGCAATTTGATGTTAAATGCGTAACTGTATTCCTGGAGCTCATCAACTGTTTTCTATATCAAATCCAGTCCTTCTCCAATGTTGGAAAGGGTGTTGCTAATTCTTCTTAGTTCCATCTTGGCTTCGTCATATCCCTGACCTGAATTCAATGCTCCTTTCGGCCTTTTGACTAAATGCAGCGACACCATCATTGTTGCCGGCAAGAGAACGTTCTTGTTCAAAAATTTATTTTTCCAATTTTTTTAAGTCTCCTCCAGCCTCTACGAGTTGCTTTTTCAACACAGTATTACTTTTCAGCAATGCATCAACCTTGGTGGCATTTGGTAAACATATAAATAAATAAATAAAAAATCAAAGAAATTGGAAGTCAATTGTGATAATCAGCTCGAGAACACGTCCGTCCTCCATGCACACATGAAATATAATTTTTATATAATTAAATATAATTATATAAAAAATTAATAAAAATTTTCTTTCGTTATACATAATACATTTCATTTCAGTGGCCTGCAAATAGTAAAAACTAATGGCTAAGGCAGGCCAAAGGATCAAAGTTTATTGGTACATTTAAAAGGGGGAGAAAAAAACAAATGAGAAAAGAGAAAAAAAGAAAATTTATAAATATATAATATTATCATGTATAAACTAATTATAATTTTGGATACATTTATAATTGCTTAATTTTTTTTTTACTTTTTTATTTGTTTTAATAGTTTATAATCCTAGAAAGAGTTGAACTAAATGCACAGTCGCATTTAGAACGATTATCTACAATTATCTATTTTCTTTCCGCATTTCAAATCGCATACAAACCGTGAACTGTTTCCAGTTCAACTCTTAAGTTAGATTTCTTTTCCTCTATTTAGTTTGCGAAATTCCAAGAATCTTCCAAATAATTTCAAGATATGAGGACCTTTTTCAAGGTCTTGTATATGACGACAATTGCATAAAATATCCCTAGCAAACATATAACAGATAATTACCTACTCTCTTTCAGAAATTATTTCATTTGATAAACTTGATGTTTAAAAACAACAGAAAAACTGAATTTTTGAATCATGTGCATTTCTACCTTAATATTAAATGTCAAGATTGTTTAATAAAAACAACAAATAAAAACCAGCAACCCAATAAAAATACTAAGCGGGGTGAAAACGAAAGATTCTTGAGTTTTCTTACGTCAATTATAACAAAACCCCTTTTCAAGGAATCCCAGCCTTTGAACGGAAAATCACCAAATTAAAGAATTTCTAGGTTCCTCTAGGTTAGTTGATGAAGACAGCGGAAAAAGCTTTGACGAGTTTAACACAACAACACGACTAGACTTGGTGTGATAAGAGCTCTAGTTTTTCGTGGAAGATAAAAGTACCAAGTTAATATCTACTCACGTAGAAAGCACAAAATATTTATCTTTCAAGATAACACCTCCATTGACGAATATTTCTAATAATTTTTTAAACTTTTTAAAGTGTTTAATATATACAATACCCTATTTAAAAAGCCTTTTTTGCATAGTTATGAATAAACCTACACCTTAATTTTTTAAATTTTTAAAGGCTTCTTCATTTACAAGTGATATTATGTGGTGCTAACGTCATTCTACTTCTTTTTTTTACATATATCTCTTATAAATAGGTGATTTAATCCACTCTAGGTTGAAATGGTTAACTATCGCCGAAAGAATAGTAGGAGAATGTCGTATCGAGTGTTAGTCCTTCGTCAGAGCAACTTAAACTAGCTAATGCTTAATCCTTTTACAGGGCTAGTGGCCCATGGGGCCAGCGCTTTTCTCCGATTTCTCCATTGTTAAGCGAATGAAAGTTTTTGACTCCCCCTGGACGGTATACTAATCCATCGCAGGTTAGCTCCTGGCCGAAGCTGTTACTCATTTACCAATGCTCGTAGGATGGAAAGCCGAGTAAACTTTGGCGGAAAAGAAGGTGTTATAAATGTTCAAGGTTCAGCAGAGCCGGGGATCGAACTTGGGACCTTGTGGTTGGAAGGCACAGATCTTACCAACTGCGCCAACCACACCGTCAGCACCACTTAAGGCGACGATAATTACGGGTTAGAGACTGTTGTGAGTGTTTTGCTTTCAAATACATGCACGCGCTTACCGTACAATGAACGAGAAATTTTCAATACTGCACGAAGCGAAGCTGAGTGCAGTATTGAAAATTTTGAGTTCATTGTACGGTAAGCAAGTGCGTGTATTTGAAAACAAAACACGAACATAACAG
>JAOEHV020376118.1:0-10920 GCA_025447995.2 Isaurus tuberculatus | reverse complement strand
GGTTAGACCTTCACGTCTTCTCGGATAAGGACGTAAAACCGTAGGCCCAGTCTCTCGATCTCTCTGTCGAGGGACTTTCCCAGCTGAAAATCCTCCTTGGGAAGGGTAGCTGTATTGGAAAATAAAATAAATAGAGTAAAGCTGCTTTGACGAAGGGCTAACGCTCGATACGCCAACTCCTTAAGTACACTTTTTACAGATAATAAAAAAAATTCAAGCTCGAGTTGTTTAGGTAACTTGTTTTAGGCGTGCAACGCCATATGTGAATCCATTTTAACATGTTTAGATAAAGCTGTAAGTACCAGATCTCGTTTGATCAATATGTTTTGTGTTTACAAATCAACAATTTTTGATAATTCTCGTAATTTCCAGGTGTACCCCGACCCTGTACGGGTTGTGTCCATCGGGTCGCCATTTGAAAACCTCATAGGTGATCCTCAAGCGGGATACAAACATTCCGTGGAGTTTTGTGGAGGAACGTAAGTATAAAGTTGGAACAAGAACAATAACGATGAAAGAATAAACATGCGGAACTTATGTACTGACGAAGGACTGGCGTTCAAACTTCACTCTCTAAAACTGCTTGGGGCGATATTCATATAATTTCCAAGTATGAGTTGTCTAGATTACGCATTGCACTTATACCACTTAATATTCATATTCACGATTACCTGGACTACTCTTCCAGTTCCAATGAACGCAGGTAATCGAAGTTTGACTGTATTTGAACTTTAATCAAATAAAACTGGAATGACCCAGGGACAAATTGTATTAAAGGTAATGAATTTTTTCTGTTTCTGTAGTCATCTTCTCAACACGAGTCACATGCAGGCGTTTGTCCTGGTATCAGAGGAAGCCATCTCAAAAGGAATAAGGCGAATTGTTGCTCTTACGGGTCCCGAGGCGCTTAAATCATTAAACAAATGTGATACGTTGCAAAAGAAAGTTAACTTGATGAAGAAGAGCATTGAAGAAAACATGAATACTAATGGATTCAAGATCAAGGAAGCCGCGCAAGAAATAGCCAAACTAGGAGAGGTAACTTGTTACTCTAACTTAGCAGGATGGGTACACAGTGTCCCATCCACGGGAAGTCAGACTCTCATCTGCTTAAAGGTACAGAAATCGCAAATAAGCGCCGGACAAATGAGCCAATCTGAAAAGGATTTATTTTAGCTTTGATGTTTTACCCAAAAGCTTCCAACTCTTTGTTTATCGGTTTCATCACCTGTCCTTTAATTTTCGGTCGGTTTCAAACCGGGAAGAAATCCTGTAAATCCTTCAATAAAGCTTTATCTTGTAATGACAGAAAAACTAAATGATTGTATCTATGAACTCAGAGATTTCAGAAAGCTACGTATGTTTAATTTGAGAACGTTTCCTTAACACGTCATCATTAACATCACCATTATTATCGTCACCATCTTTATCATCATCTTTATCACCATCATCATCATCGTTATCTTTATCATCTTTATCGTCATCTTTATCATTATCTTTATCACCATCATCTTTATAACCATCATCATCGTCTTTATCATCTTTATCATTATCTTTATCATGATCATCTTTATCATCATCATATTTATCATCGCCTTTATCATTGCACCAACCAGAGGAACAGCTTTTTTTAAATGAATTCTCCACCAACTCATTGTTGGATACCTTTGGTTTTGCATTTGTATGTTTTCAACTCGTTTCTACTATATGTCTCGTTTACATTTATTTTAATATTCCTTTAGGAAATTTCTGCAGCTAGTGTTTCTGCCTGGAGAAAAGACGAGATGCGAAACACACTGAAAGCTGTGAAGAAAACAGTGGATGATGCTGACAAGGCCAGAAAAGCCAACATGATGCAGAGTGTAAGTCACTGTGTTCGTGTTGTATAAAGGGGTAGAATGGAGTTATAGGGTGAAGTAGGGGGTAGAGCAAGACTAACACTAATTGATCAGTACTTGAAGGAGTAAATTAGTTCTGGTAAACAAATGATATTTCATTTATTGTTGATCGGGCAGTCTTAATCATGTTTGTAATGCATTTGCCAACGTTATAGCCAACGCAAATGACAAGTCGTTGTATTTTAGGCTGTGGAGAAGGCAAAACTTTTGATAGAAGAAAACGACAACAGACAAACTGTGGTTGATGTCCTTGATGCAGGATCGAATGCTAAGGTAGTTGAACTTATGCTGCTGTTCATTTGTGTGTGTTGATACATCATCAGATATTCAATTCTTGACTTGTTTTCAACCCGTGTTTTTAGGATTGGGTCGGCTCATTCGAACCTGTTGATACCTTAGAAGGAAAATCAACTCTTAACTTGTCACGAGTTCAACTTCCTAGTTTTTGGGATCGTTTTGACTCATTCGTGGGTATTGATACCTCATCCGGGATTCAACTCTTGACTAGTGACCAGTTAACTACCGAGTTTTTAGGATCGTGTTGGCTCATTTTTTCAACTTTTATTTTTGCGAACCTTAGGTTTACTTTTACGCGAAAACATCCTTGAGGATCCCAACCTAACACCTTTCTATTCATCTGTAAGATCCTAGATGCAGCCTTAAAGCAGTTCAAGAACTTGGCTCCAAAGACTGCTGCGTTATTGTTTAGCGTTGACGAGGAGGGCACCAAAATCATTTGCCTTGCCGTTGTTCCAAAAGTAAGTTATTTGTTTACTAAGTATAGGTTTATGTAACTACTTTGAGCAGGGCTCATAGAATGAATATAACTCATAGTCCACTCGAACGTTATTCAAATAGCTGCTGCATGGTCCATGCAACTGTCAAAGCGGTCGCGAATGAATATTTTGAGTCAACAGAATTGTATTTCGAAATCTTATAGGAAGCCCGAGCTTTTTACATATTTGCTCAGTCATGTCATGACATTACACACCGAGTCTTGGCTTCCTGTCGTAAAGATAGGTTCTGAGTTGGGCTAAAAGTATAGTGGTTTGGGCTCTACTTAATTATTTTTTTATCTTTAAACGGCTTTAGGACCTTGTTGGTCGTGGTTTAAAAGCAGATGAGTGGGTCAAGTCTGTGTCCCAGCTCTTAGGTGGAAAATGTGGCGGGAAAGAGCTGTCTGCACAGGGATCTGGACCCAACACTGGGTGTGTCAACCAAGCAGTTGGGATAGCAAAGCAGTTTGCAAAGATGAAACTTGAGAACTGAAATGAATCATAAGAATCAAAATACATCTAGACTGCAACTATTATTAATGATAACAATGTATATCGAATATATATTGTTCGAAGGGTCTAGTCAGTAAATCACTTTCCTTTCGTTTATTTGGAGTTAATCATGCATGGTCAAAATAAATTTTGGCAGGTCATGACGACTCACTTACTAAACAATCTAAACGTGCATGTTTCAAGTAACAGTTAGTACAGTTGACAGATTTTAAAACTTGACGAAATATCAAAGAGTATTAAAATGCTGTCTTGTTTCATAATTTTCATAATGTTTTAACACAACTATAATTTTTCTTGGCATGTGATGCCTTGTTAGATAATCTATTTGCATTTAATTTTTGTACTAAAGAAAGCATATTTTCGAGATAATTTCCACGTGTCCGCATAAGTTTCAAAGTAAACTTAAAATATGAGACTGATCGTTAATTACTGTCTTGTGGCGAAATCGTAACGTTTTTCGAGGACTGTATGGCTCGCAACCCATTCTTTAGCGTTTTGAAACACTGAAACGGTAAAAGTTACGGGTTTAGTGACTTTATTAACCCCAAAACCTTTTCAACTTAAAAAAAAACTTTTTTCTTGTCTGTCTTTATTATAGTAAAAATGTAAACTTGAAGAAACTAATGACGATAACACTCCTACACCGTCAAGCCATAAAACCGAGAGAGAAAAATTTACTGAAAAAGAGAGAGCGAGGGAAAAATTAACTTATTACGGCGACTTCACTGACTTTGGTCTATAACTGGACTTTCTGTCTTCCTTGTCTCATTTTTATACAGTGAAACCAAACGGAGGATGGGAGTTGTATTTATACGCAGAAGCCAAAAATTAAATTTTCATTTTTTTATTGTTTTTGATAAATACTTGATAGCAAAAATACTGCTTGCAAAAAGCTAATTCAAAAAAACAATGTTGATAAAACTCTGGATCAGACTTTTCACATTAATGAGTCCGCATGTTTGGTTAGTTTCCTTTTATTTTGGCTAAATTTTATCTTCATCTTTCTGTTTATCACAGTTTGTAACGTAACTAAGATGTACAGTCGTTTGCAGGTATTCGGTTGACTTGTTAAATCCATCTGTGCTCAAGGATTATTTCCGTCTTCTGTACCTAATATTAAGAATGATAAACATCAACAACAGGGTTATACCGGAATTATGTACTGTGTACCCCCGATAAATGTTACGCGTGCGTACGTTCAAAAAAGTTGTTCTAATCCCATGGGATAAGCCATTCACTCGCTCATCCTTGTTCACAGGTTGTCGTAGCTACGCTTTGGCTCGGCCCGAGGATCCTCGGGGAACAAAGATAAATCTTCCGCCCTCCCCTCCCCGAAGACAAACCGCCTCATTTGAACATGTCTTAAGACTCTTTTATCTAAATTTAATGTGGTTCATACAATCCTCGAGTATTGTAGTATTTGCAATAAACTACCAGACTGGTAACCCCCCACCCCCACCTCTTTCCTTTCTCCATATTTCAATTTTGTTTGGAAAGTGTTCGTATTTTCGGGTTTATTTTTTTAAATTTTCAGTTGTTTGAATAATCAAGAGGTGTAGCAGAGCTTTATAAGTTCAATGAATATAACAGAAGGATTGAGCAGTTTACCTTTTCTTTGATTTAAATTTTCCGCTTTTCTTAAATGGTTTCTTCGATCCACCAAAGCTGGCACTGCTGTAATCCAGAGAAAGAAAGCAGTAAAGTCGCTTTACATGTGTTTATTCATTTAGATTTGTGTAAGACCTATTCGTGATACTCTCAGCAGCTACAAAAAGCTAAATCCTTTTACGAGCCTAGTGGTCCATTAGGCCGACGCTTATCTCTGGTTTCTGTAGTGTTAAGCGGATGAGAGTCCTTGACTTCCCCTGGACGGGACACTAATGCATCGCAAGTTAACTCTAGCCGAAGCTGGTAGTTATTTATCGACCTCATAGGATGGAAAGCTGAGTAAGCTTTGGCGGAAAAGAAGGTCACACAAATGTTCAAATTTCGGCAATGCCAGGGATTCAACCTGAGACCTTGTGGTTGGAAAGCAGAGATAACCAATGGTTCCAACCACGCCGCCTTACAACAGCTACAAAGCACTATAATAATATGTACGGTGTAAGGCACCTATAGATAAAAAAAATAAATTCCTATCGAGGATGGTGGGAAATGTGATCCATAAAGCTCAAAGGCGGGGTACGTTGATTTGATAGCTGGGTTACAAGATGCCTGTTAACTTTTGCTCTTTTAAATGCAATTGTTTTAGTAAAAAAGTTTGTTGAGTTTTTACAACAGCTAATGTAAATGGTCATATAAAGTTGGGTTGGGCGAAAGTGCATGTGTAAAACTTTTACTTTTTACTAAGAATTTAAAGAAAAACCAGAATACGATATTTTATACTTAGCGACCGTTACGATATAACAGAATGCGCTATGAGGGGACAGGTAATCTGAAAAGTGAATCAAATAGCACAAATGGGAAGAATAGTCACGTTAAATGGTGTATGGATAACAGGTTGTTGGTTACGTAGTTAATTCGACTGATGCATGGATAGATAAGTTAACGAATGTGAAATAGTAGGGATGCTTTTTTGGGTGAATGATTGGGCGCCTTCATGTAAGGAGGAAAGGGCACTCGGCTGCATTAAAGGTCAAGTTGGTTTACAAAAGGGGAACAGAATTGGGAGGGTAATCGTTGACAGAGAAACGGACAAAAATAAATAACGTGCGATTGAAGAACATACCTATTCCTAAACTCTCTCAGTGCCTTCTTGCTTGTGTCAGTCAATTCTTTATCAAAAGATTTAGACGTAGATTTGTTTTCTTCCTTGACCCAACTTTTTCCTTTGGCAGGCTTATCTGATAACAAAAAAAAAATACTTTAAAACTGACTCTATTTCTGTGGGTAAATTAAATCCTAGGAACACTTGCTTAAATCAGGTCAAGGCGAAAACTCGAACTTGTGGTTTATATTCTTATGTTTTCCCTCTTCTTTGCCTATCCCTTTATACGGTAGTTTCAAAAATGTGAAATACATTGAGTTGAACAAATACTTTGGAATGTAAATCAACTAACTTTTATTTGTCTCGCCAGCAGGTCTGTCTGGTGGAATGACATATTTCTTCTTTGGTCTTTTGTTTCTTTTAGCTTCTCTCTTGTAGAACTCTTGTTCGAGACGAACCGACTTTTCCTCCGTCTACAACACGTAACAGTACACAAAACTAAATATTAGTCTTTGTATTCATTAAAAGGTATGCAGCTTTTTTTTCCTTCCTTAACAATTAAAGATGGATAAATTTCATTAAGCTTACCGACTTCGACTGCTTTTCCTTCCTTTTCTCTTTTTTGGATTTTTTTGACGGTTGAGCATCCGAGCCGGTGTCTGTACAAAAAAGAAAAATATAGTATCACGACCTTGGAGATGTTACAAATATGGCACTCCTTTATACAAGAACCTCAATAAGTTAGGCTGAAATATGGTAAAGAAATACGTTAAGCTCTCAAAGGGCGAAAAACTTGAGTAGAAGAAAAAATTTGTTCCGTGGCTAACGATTTTCAGTTCAAACTGGGCTAAGTGTTGCCAAATAAAATTTAAAATCTACGACACACAGACACTTAATTTTTCCGAGACGCGCATTTAACAAATAACCATTACAGTAAATGGAGGTAAAACATACGGAGCAGAAACTCGAAATTTAAAAAATCAATTGAGAAAGTCGGGAGTATCCTAGCGTAGGATATATTAATGCTAAATATAACAAAAAGAGGCAAGATCAGAAAAAAGACTATCTGAAGCAAGACCAAAGTAAAAAATTCATCAAGAAACTGAAGACAATGAGAGGAAAGTGTACAGGACATCTCGCCAAAACGAGCAACATCAGATGGGCCAAGCAAACAATAGAAAGGGCCTCGAAAGAAGGAAGGAGAGACTAAAAAGGAGTTGGAGAGATGAGATCGAGAAGATAGGAGGCAGCGGGTGGATGCACGTGAAAACATCGTAGGGAGAGAAGGGAACTGTGGAGGCCATCTTACAGTAGTGGCATGACGTGCTAAGATGCTATGAGGAAGAGGTGATGGCAATGAATCCTGGAAATACTTAAAAACAATCAGCCATGAACTTCTTAAAAAAGATATTTATACCTCCATTTAAAGAAAACTCCAGTTTACATAAACGGTCCAAATCGGTGATATTTGAGGAAAGCAAAATAAGAAACGACGTTCTTATGTGATTAAGCTTTGCAAAACAATCGATGCAACCGTGTTATCGCCTTGTGTTTTCTTACCACTTTTTCGTTTCTGTTGCGCTTTACTCTGAAACCAGACTCGTGCAGGTCGAGATAAAATTTCCTTTTCGTGTTCAATCATGTTCCTAGCCTTGCTCATCTCCATCTCCGACACTCTCATCTGGAAAGAAAGCCAAATCAACTGCGAAGCCAAGACTATAATAGTATACTAACACATTGATTCTTTCATTTGATTCTGATGACAAGTATCACACCAAACGTCCCTCACTGTCAGTCACTTCCAGGCAGTACTTAACCCGGACGATTAGTTGAATAATATAATAATCTTGACGTTATTTGCCGATTGAATGCACTTGATTTTTAGTTTTATGAACAAATACAACGATGAAATTAAATTACTCATTTTTTTCACAATAGAGATAGCTCACGATGGTTGCTAATGGTCGAATAAGTTTCGTGTAAATACTTACCATCTTCTCTTCGTATTCTTGTTTCAGCAACTGTTCGATATCATTATTAAGTGAATCAATCTTCTCGCTATACTTTTCAATAACCTCTGAGAAAAAAATGGGTAATAAGTTACAAATGATGGAAAAGGTATTGAAATGTACGTTCAACGTCGTTATTTTGTGTAAAATGAGGCACTAGAGTAGTGTTGTTAATCAATTAATGTCACAGTAAACACTAACATCGCTCAACATTACTATAAAGTATGGATTAGGTCTATAATCCAACTCATGAGACCCGCCATCTTACACGCTTTCCACTGTGTATACTCCATGTAACACTACTTACAATGTTTCGTTTGTTGTCAAAATATCCTTGAACTCCATTGCTTTTTTCACATAGAAAAATTCTAAGTTTTAACTTTTGACTCACTTTGGTTTAGTTTTTATGGGCAGTCAGGGTTAATAACTTAGCATGGCATAGCTAATAATCAAGCTCATGTTCCCACACAAGATAATACGACAAAGTTGAAGCTGATGCTTGTGGGATGTGGTTTAAATAATAATTAGAAGTCAGATAGTACATATGTACTAGTATCAAAACTTGCAGTCATGGACAGCTGCCACGCTGACGAGGCCCAAAAAGGCAGAAAGAGCTGTTCATGGCTGCTAACATCATGCTCACTTTTATTTATGGTAGATTTAATGGGTAATGCTTGCTACCAACGTGGCCTTAGTGCCGTATTAGTGGCTGCAAGTTGGATTCTAGTATCAAACATCAGCTTTAACTTTGATATTATGGTTATTATAATCATTAACTCTTTTTTATTAATATTATACTCACCAGGCGGAATGATTCTACTTTTTACAGGAGTTCGGGCTTGTTTTACTATTTCTTTCAGCAACTTTCTCTCCTGCTCTCCAACGAGAGAGACCGACCTTAAAAGCAAACAGTTAGGAGTAATTAGTAATTAGAAACAAATCAAAACGTTGATTATATTAACTGCTGCTAGACCACGTCTTCTTAGAAATTATTACATATTAAGATCATGGTGAAATTTTTATCGACCTAGTTTTCCATACCATTTACAAAAAATGAATCCAAGAGCGAGCAAAAATCTGACTGAACTTATACATTTCTTCACTTTGAGAAGAAACAATGCTAACAGTGGTCGCTTTTATCCTATTTTTTTCTGTTTAAAAACTAGGAGCTTTTATAAACACCAAATATGTTCCTTACCTGCCGCTCTTTCCCGCTCTGGCCGTTCTACCCACTCTATGAACGTAAGATTTAAGGGTGGATGGCATACTGTGATTGATTACCTGCCATTGAGAAAATGAAGCTTTAGCCAGTCGCTAGTAATGGTAGTTTTTAATAATATTCAATCGTCATTTTCTGTTAACTTGGGCGAGGATCACTACTGTGGCCCTTTGATAATGATGATCAAAATGAAGAAAGATTTCCCTTTACGCATCCAAGGTTTGTTTTCAAAGCTTGCTAGACTTTATTTGTCTACCCAAAAATTCGCGGTATGTGTATACAAGAACGGAAACAATAACTCGTAAAGATTTGCCTTTTAAGTCTTGAACTTTGAACGGTGGACAAATTAAACCATTGTACATATCATTTCAAAAATCAGATTCAAAACACTGTTATTCCGCTCCCTAAGCGTGCTATCGTTGAAATCTTTTCTTTTTATCAGTAAAACATAACTTTTTTAGAATCATATACTATGAAGTAAGCCCCACTATAAATTTTAGAAAAGGAAAAAAAGATCAATTTTTCGTCTTTTACCAATATGGCAAACTGTTTGGTTGCTCATTTGGGTAATTTATTTCAGCAGAAGACATGGCTCAAAAAAAAAGGCGTCGATAACAAGGGCAATTTCGAGTATTACTTCCAGTGCCTCAATGCAAGCGTTGCGCGTACTCCCACAAGTGCCTACTCAGTCATTTAGACGTACTCTGAAAACGTTATATTTGTTGCTAACGTGCTGGACTTTCTTTAACAGATATTATTATATAAACTTTAAAGCTAGCGCAAGCCACGAAAGACGAACTTGTACTTACAGTCTTAACGCCACTGATATCCAGCCCACGAGACGCTAGATCTGTGGCAACAAGAATGTCAACTTTTGCCTCCTTGAATTTCTCTAGCGATTCAAGTCGCTACAAACAAGAGACAAAATGAAATACTATTGAACGAATAGATAAACAAGAGAGAATTAACAAACTGTATTCCGTTCAATTGTTTGCAATCAAAAAGGACCTCAAAAAATACAAAGCTAATTTGCAATTTATAATTTTTTTTGTAATTTATTAGCTTTTCCCCGAAGAAGGGGCCGGGCAACACCCACAGATCTGAGATCCAATTACGGGGTTCCCGAGGGCCTACGGTTTAACGTCCTTATCCGCTCTAAGGTACCTATACTATCACTCGCGATAAAACTTATTTCAACAAAACTAAGACAGAGAAAAGCAACTTACAGTGATCCATTTAACATCATTGACTT
Organism: Isaurus tuberculatus; assembly: GCA_025447995.2. Lineage (NCBI taxonomy): Eukaryota > Metazoa > Cnidaria > Anthozoa > Zoantharia > Zoanthidae > Isaurus > Isaurus tuberculatus. Next base: position 546 of record JAOEHV020376118.1, on the reverse strand, counting down.
TTACACGCAAAAGAGAAAAGAAGATGGAGTATTTTTGTGTCAGTCGAAAGAAGTTACCTACTGTATTAAATCTCTTGTACCTGTAATTGTGTCAAGTTTCCGTGAAGTTCATCCACATTGAGTCCTAAGAGCCCCAAGATAATTCTCAATCTATGAACGAGCTTCTTCGTTTTTAAAAACACCAAACAGTGGTCGGTAAATGTCCTGCAACAGAGAGCTTAGAAAGAAATCTTAATAAAAATCTGAAGGGTTTTGAAATTTTTAGGAAAAGTGACAGGCTAACACAGAGTTGGGATAAACTGACTGTTATTACCTAGGAACGATTCAGCGGGAATGATAAGAAATTTCATTAACGATTTACCGTCTTGAGTACTGCAGTTGTGTCAGGGACTCAATGCTTTATGCATGTGAGTGCTGGCCTCTGAAACAAACGGATCTGGATCAGCTTCTGAGGAATGAGAGGGCAATGCTCCGTTGGATGTGTGCCGTAAAACCTACTGATGTCATCAACACTCAGGACCTCCGTCTGAGGCTCGGCATTGATGA
>JAOEHV020376020.1:0-10920 GCA_025447995.2 Isaurus tuberculatus | reverse complement strand
ATAGCTTATTAGTTATAATACGGTATATCAGGGCTGGAAACCAGTTTTCGGTTCCGTCAGTTTGCCAGCACGGAACCAACACGTAACCGGAAACGATCGTTTCCGTGAAATATTCTGGCCACAGGAGAAATTGCATTTGTGCTTCAAAAAACTATTAGTCATTGTTCGGAAAGCAAATCAATAATTCTATCTACTTCCAGGAATATTCTTTTATATTATGCATTCTGGCTATAGAAATGTGTAGATTAACAATGTTTGGCCTTTTCACATACCTGTCATTTTAACATCCTATCAAAGATTCTGTAATTTGGAAAAGGAAATATTTCCAATTTTCTTTAATCATTTGAAACTCATTGGGTTGCATATTTTGTTGTAAGGCCAGACAAACTTTACACAGTATAAAGTTTCTTATGCAATCCATGGTGCATGTAACGAACACTACCAAACCTGCTTTTTCTTTATATAGTATAAATTAATTCTATACTAAAGTAATTAGTTTTAAGAATGAAAGAGGAGGGGGGCAGGGCAGATTTTGTTCATCTCTTATCCCCACCCTAGTAAAAGAAATTTGACAAAACACTGCTCCAGAACTAAAACAGTTGCAATACAATACAAAAACAGCAATATGTTCTCCCAACCTCTAGGTGATTTCTTTTTTAATTAATGGATACTTCATGAACAAAAATACATTTCCAAGACTTCTTCTTACATTAATATAAAATGTTTCATTCTGTATCTTGTTACACATAAACCATAAAAATAGAGGCATACAAAAACATATTTATGTATAAAAATTGTCTGTGCTGGAACTCTGAGTCAAGAATCTACTGTACAGTAAATATAACATGGTAAAAAATTCAACATTCCCACAACTTCATAAGAGTTACTGTAGCTTTTTTCTTTACATTAATTTTCTGTAACTCTTAAAACTAAAATACAATTGTAAAAAAGAATTTAAAATCTAGGTAACAGTTTAATGGTTTGAATACATACCTATATATAATAATTATTATACTGTACTCATGATAAAATATAAAACATTAGAAAATTGTGACAATTGAAAATGTTTCTCTGAAAGTGAATTAAGAATATAACAAGATTTCTGCTAAAATTATTAACCAACTCTTTTGATGCTTTTGCAGAAAAGCATCAAAGATGAAATATCAAAATCTCAATCCCTAATCCTTTTTATTATGTATAAAAATAACTCTTGTGTTCTACCTCTTATGAATTTGAGTTTGCATCTGTATTTGGCATAGGGTTAATATTCTGGCTGTTATATAGAGCTTTATAAGAATTCATATTTGCTGTTCTTAGAAATGCTAACACATCATCTGCTGTGCTTAGATTCTCTAAGAAGGGAATGAGATCCAGTAGCTCTGTATCACCAAAATCATCAAACCATGATGCAACTGGTACCTACCAAAAGATATAAGTTTTTTAAACCTGCAGTAAATCTGATATGATGTTGAAGGATTAGAAGGGAAGGGGTGGGAAGGGACGTAATAGAAAAAAATATTTTAATCAAAAAATTAAAATTCTATTTACCGTATTTACCCGTGTATAATGCACACTTTTTTTGCTCAAAATTGACCTTCAAATTTGTGGTGTGCATAATACACGGAACCCATTGTTTTCCGTTGGACTTCATTAGCATATCGTAAACAAACGGGAAACAAAGGCTTCGCAATTCATTATTACCGTACCCACGCAACATGTGTTGTTGTCGCTTTTAGAAATTAACTGACATAATTTTGACTTTGTTGAAGTTGAACTATCTTTGTTGAACACTTGACTGTAAATATAAGAATTTTACTGCGAAATACTTAAGTTTATGTAAATAAATTACCTTCAAAACTGTACTTGAAACGTGTTGTGATTTCGTTGTTTTTATTTTTTTTTTCAAAATTCGCTTCAAAATTAGGGTGCGTATTATACATGGGCGCACATTATACACGGGTAAATACGGTAAGGCCAAACCAAGTTGATTTGTTGGGGCACGGATTTTTTTCAAAATAATTTGCATTGGTTGGTCGGGAAAAAAATGAAATCAAAAAAATATATATAATTTTATGTAATTTACATAAATCAGATCCATGTCAAAACACTAAAATTTCAACATGGGTCAACTGTTGCTGAAAGATAAGAATACTGAAATTAAAACTGAACGATTACTCTTGCTTTTTTTTTTTTGCATTTGGGGAAAAATGAGAGTATTATATATTTAGTATAAACCTACTAACGGTCTAACACGCATCCTGCATTCTGATTGGCTACTCTTCTGGAGGTCTATTTGTGATAGCCTACTAGTAGAGAGAAGATGGCGGATAAAAACTGTTACGAGGCCCGTTTTGCAATTGTTTCTGACGATTTTATCGATAATTTAATTTAATCTACATTCTTTTTGACCGTTAATAGGTTTATACTAAAACAATTAGACCTCTCGGCCTCATGGATTATGAGTTTGAATAGCCCATTCGGCCTACGGCCTCATGGGCTACTGACTCGTAGTCCATTCGTCCTCGAGGTCTAATTGTTAAATATACTGTACTTACTGCATTCTCAGGATGAAAGCTGTAAGAAGCAGGTGAATTATCCACAATAAGAACCCTTTTTAATTCTCTCCCTAATTTACTCAGATCCTGAAAAGAAATAATAATTTTTGCTTAAGAAATCTAGAAGGCATTAAAAAATACATTCACAAACTCATTAATAATTCATCAAGTTAGAACAAAAGAAATCATAACTGTGACCATGGTTTGGAAATGTGATCTTTTTATTATAAATTAGCATATAGTTTCACGATTTTATTTCTCCATTTACTCCTTAGTTTTAGTTTTGATTGAGAAGATATATCAAACATGAGAGACAATGTTTCATCACATTTCCAAACATCTCAAATTTTGTCAAAAATTCTCCACTGTGCATCATATTTTATCATCATTAAATATTGCGACTTACTGTTAATTAAATCACCAGTTCCCATTACAGGTAACTTTGGAAATTAACCGTTATTCAAGTAATGTCAGTAATAATACAGTCTTACCTTTATATAATTCCCTTTATGAAAAACACAGGATTCCCTGAATAATCTTGCCCTAAATGTTCCATATTTATCAAGCAAATCAGCCACAGGGTCGGCATACTGAAGGTCAGAGAAAAAGCAGGCAAAGTTTTAAATAAGTGTGTTGATTTTAGAAGCCAATTTTTAATTTTTCATAAAAATGACCTAATATATATTTTACCAAAACAAATTGACAACCTGAGTGATATTGAACAGTTATACTAAAACTTACCTTTGCTAAACTGGCTGTAAAAAGCACACATTCAAATATTTCCCCCATGCGCTTTAAAAACTCATCAACATGAGGTCTTTTTAAAACATACACCTGCCACAGGGAAAAAAGTTAAAACAAAAACTAGATGTGCCTTTCTTTATTTTTTTCAGTGAAACCTGAATATTCATAAAAAGATATATGCGTTATTGAACAAGCGTGAGGTCAAGATGGCTGGATATTGGCCAAGTTCTTTTTTTGCATTATTATGGACCGAGACGAAGTCTCAGTCCATGAAAATGCAAAAAAAGAACGAGGCCAATATCCAGTTATCTTGACCGAACAAGCTTGTTCAATATAAAAGAATTTATTATATGACCAAACAATTTCACTTTACTACTGAAAATATGAGCCTATCTTGCCCGCTTGTTTAACCAAACAGAACACAGAATTCACTTCATCTTGTCCGCTCAACGTGCCTGCCAATAATAAATCTGCATTCTACATATAACAAATTTGAACATCTCATCTGTAAGTGGTTATGTCTATATTATGCAGCTATCAAATGAATATCAATGCCAAATGGGGGGAGGCCAGGCTAAGATTAGGGATTAAACCAATGTTTATTGTCCTAGAGTCAGACATTTGTCATTCATGCTTTGCCCCAGGGTGGGGAAATTCGACAAAAACGATGACTTTTGACCATCAAATATATCGCTAGGTGGGGATCTTATAGGTTTCATTTGACCTTATATAGTAAGCCCGTGGGTAGGGCATTTGATACTGAGGCTGTAGCAGAAAATATTTAATGGGGGAGCAGAATCTCAAAGACTGAAGGAACAAGAAATCTAGGGGGTCCGGTCCATTCAATGTAAAATAAATTTTTTGTCCTTATAAAACAAAAAGTACATTTTTTTAAAATAAAACTGAACTAATTCATAAATCAAATTCAAGATGTTGCAGTTTTAACACAAAGTCGTTTTTAATTTCTCTGCTTTTCCTTGTAATTTTATGAATACCTCAATAATTTTGCATTCACAAATACCTAAAGGCAAGATTTTTTTTGGGAGGGCATTGCCCCCAAAAATAATTATTGGGGGATCAGCTACCGCCTCTGCCCCTTGTCTGCTGCCACCACTGTGATAGAAAAATATAATAAAATGTCTAATCCTCACCCCAAGCCCTACCCTCCCCCTAATAGATTAATATTGACAGGTGCATTACAAATAGAACATGCATATGATCATCATCATCAGTTATGTCAGATGTTCACTGCACATTGGTTTAGACACTTGTAAAAATTTACTTTTTGCCAAGAATGGCTTTAGTTCCTTTGCGTAGAGGGAAAAAATCATAATGAAAGCAAAGTTTATCCAAGCCTTGTTCCAACCAATCCTGAAAATCTTTTTTTTTGTTCATACAATTAAAATTAATAAACAAGATGAGCTCAAAAACAGATAAAGTTTACTACAGCCTTGTTTTGGCCATAAAACAATCCTTGTTTATTTCTTTGTCCTCTAATGACTAAACAATCTCTTTGTATAGCCAAACACACAAATTATTTTTTTTCTAATAAGGGACCTGATTATCTTACAATTAACAGATACCGGTACAAATATACTAAACTTAAACTCCCAACAAATCATACCATATTATATGAGCTGATAGATTCAGAACTGACTTCTTGGTAAAGTTAATTATGCTTATGTTACAACTGATCTTAAGTAAATAACAACAACATTAAAATGATAATATTCAATATTTATATAATAAGCATTTTTGGTAAAATAATCAAATGTGTATATTAATTGAATTCAAACAATTATTCAACAAAACTAGTTGTAATTTTATTTGTAGATGAAATTATATCAGAATTTAAATTTGAACCTTTTCTCACACAGTTATTTTTAACATTACCTGGTGAATGGTTCCATCAATTTCCACTGGAACTACAAAATCTGCATTACTAACAGGCTGTGAAAAACAAATAAAGTTCAGGTTTAATGACAGAGAAAAAACTTCTGAATTTGTACTTGTTTACTCAGTAGTTTCCGTTTTTAAAAGTATAGCTAATTTGAGGTGCAATATACTAAATCTTCTAAATGAAACATTGCCCCACGGTTTTCAGGGCAATCTCACGACTTAAAATGAAATGCAAAAATTTGAAAAATAACAGAAACACACACTTTACATATTAACCCTTTTTTTCCCCTTTGCTAAGTTACAGTTGGATGGCAATCATTCTGCTAAAAACTAACGTTTTTTGAAAATTTGTCCAGTTTGTTCAACTGGGGCATTGCACCTTATAATGACTATATTTAGACAAATGCCAAATAAGGTTATCATCACCAGTCTCTTGCTTTCTAGTTTTGTTATCGTTCATATTGTCAAAACGGTAAGTCATTGATAAACTCTAGCCAAAAAATTTTTCTTGACCATGACTTGATTTTAGTTAGAAGAAGCATTGATATTTAAAAATCATTACTAAATAATGTAATCATATTTTCATTAAAGACTTTTAATCTCACCTTAAACGAGCTGTGAACTAAGGTTTCATCGAGATCAATGACAATACAACTCTTGTGTTTATCCTTTTGGTTAACACTTGGTAATAAATACTTAATTGGAGGCTGAAGATGAAAACAAACATTTGCAATAAGAAAACAATACACAATATTTTGATCCTGGCATGGTCAGTCCACAAATTATTCTTTATTGCAAAGAAATTTAAATAAAGTTATAAAGAAAAATGAACATGATCACAAAAATGTTTATGTTGAATTTATTTATTTAAACAATACTTCTTGCTATATTATCCCTTTTATCCACATCAATTATTTTTTGTTTTAACAAAAAAAAGCTTTAAATTTTGATTATGAAAAAAAAACGAAATGTTTAACATGGACCAAAAATTCCTAAAAAGTATTACTGACATGCTTGCATAAATATTTTGAGCAGATTTAAAATGATATTATTATCTTTCTCTAACCCTTAAGTGATCAAAATGAACTTTCATCTGATACTGTATGTTTATGGCCAACTACGTATTGAGAAATAAGACAGGTTTGATTATTTTTTGGAAACAAATACAAGAAATAAAGACGTTTTAGAAAATAACAGAGTCAAAATAGAGGACATATGCAGTATACATGTAGCAAACAAAAAATAAAATTAAAACAACACTTCTTTGCATTTTAAAAATATTTATAGATTTAAGATAAACATGTAAAAATTGGTAATTAACATGGGATAGCAATTTCAGAAAAACTTATTTTGTTCATAAGAATTCTTATTTTAACTTTTACAAAACATTCAACAAAATATGATGTTCTACAATAATTTTCCCTTCTGTATATAAAGATTTTAAGCCTAAAGCAATTTCCTAAGCCACTTTTAATTTGTAATGACAAAACTCTTAAACAACTTCCAAAAAATACTTGCTTCATTTACTTTGAATCCCATATTTTTAATGGCTGTGAATGTTGATTGTCATTAGATATTAGAGAATCTCATGCAATAGTGGAAATTTTGATAAAGTTATCATTAGCTTGTAAGACATAAATAAAAGGAGTTAAAAGATAATAAAAACACATGTAACTAGTTACAAATATGGGGAAGTCCAATAAAATTATTATAGCTACCCAGACAAGTTGGTGCTTGTTGATAAACATTTTTAAAATGTAATGTTGAATTACTGAAAATGTGCCTATAAATATACTGTATCATATGATTTATTTGTACTAAACACATAAGGTTATGTAAATGCTCTTCTTGAAAAATATAAGTTTAAATTATGAAAAATTGTTTAACAATAAAACATGTTATTGTTTTTGCTTAAGAGGCTGTTTTGCTTTTCATTATTGATTTTATGGTATCTAGTTGTTGTTTAACTTATAGTATCATAATTTCAAAAATTTCAAGATTGAACAAAATTTTTATTTTAAACTGAAAAAGTATTTCATTTCCTGAAAAACAATTTGACCAGGAAACACCATTTAATTTAATTTATTTTTTTTAAATTTTAAAATAAGTTTAAATTGTTTGGCTGATTAATCAACTTAAATACACACCTTTATACAATATATGTACAAAAAGTGTCTTTGGACAATATCATGAAGACAATTTTTTTAAATGATTTATTTAGCATTTTCACTAAAATCGGTTATATGTTTTTTTTTAATAGTTGTAACTTTAAAAAAATTCCAGGTTTTACCTGAAGCTTTGCTTTCAAGCTGAACAAAAATTTCATTTTCTGAGGAAAAGTTTGATATTGCCCGTTGAAATAATGTGTTTGCGGATGCATGCTCGAAGATTTCGCAATTATAAAAACGGAAAATTACATTCGTCGAGTATTTTGGACCAGATTTTTTTTATTTAGAGCTTCGTTTTGTTGTTTAAAAGTGCTGTCTTCAAGAAATTGTCCAAAAATACAATTTGTACATAGAGTGGTATTAGTGAGATGAAACAATTTAACCTTATTTTATTATTTATAAAATCAGAACTAGTACAGCCATGACAAGCGAAAGATTCAGGAAATCAACTTATATTGTCAGCGATTAACCCAACGCCAACAGAAAGAAAAATATACTTCGAAAAACAACTAAACATCCGTTGTCCAAGTTATTTCACACTTGTTCGTGAACACAAAAAGAAAGTTTCTAAATTAAAGCTTTGACAATGAAAAAATATATAACAGCCTTTTACAACGACTGTCTTTTATTGAAAGTTAACGTTTAATTGTTAAAACTTCTTCGTCTTTACTATTTGTAATTAGAATTTTAAAAGCGGTAAAAATCAAGACAAAACTCAAAAGTGTGTTCAACCCGCAATATATATTCTAGTTGTTTTTTAATAATGTCAGCGAAACGTTACGTGTTGGAATTTCTATCGAAAAACTAAATTTCTGTTCTCGCCCATTAATCAAACGGTAATACATAAACAAATCGACCTTCAACCTTTTAAAAGCTGCTTTACATATTTATTCTTTTAATCAAAGACCGTAAGCCTTCTACTAAAGAAGTAAACTCAGATCAAAATTATTATGGTCGGACATCGAAGATCAACAAACACCTGGTCATAGCTAGTAGCTATAGGGTAGTGTAACAGCCTCAGAACGGACTTTGTTGAAAACCACTTCCTGCCATTTGCACTTTCTTAAAAAGTTTGCATTATCACGAAAAGAATCGACATGAGGACTTTCTTTAGCAAGGAAACAAATGGCTTTCCAAAAGATGTTATCGATAAACGATCGATCGCATGATCATAAGGAACGGCGATCACATCAAATCCACTGAGAAATCAGGATATTTATTATAAATATTTATCGTAGCCAAAAAACCATGGAAGTAAATAATTAAGATATTAAACCTTACTTCATTATGTTTATTCCGAAATCCCTCAAGAGATCCATAACGTAATTTATTTCTGCCCCCTATCAAGTTGCTTCGACAATGTTTTATTTCCAAAAAGTCTGTAGCAAGTTAAATTTTGGTCTAAGCAACTCTATCTCATCTTACAATCCTTTCTCTCGGAAGCATTTTACATACAAACACTGCTTCACAAAAACTCCACAAACGGTTAGGTTCTATTGAGTTTATGACTTCCGAGAAGTCGTCCGCAAGAAATGTGTACTTCCTTTGCCATCGCTTGCTCTTCGCTGACTGCACAATTTACAACTGTCATTCCAGATCAGACCAGTTCGCAGAGAATTAACACGTGTTTTTCAAATTATTCAAAAAACACAAATCAAAGCGACATAGATGTGAATAAACTAGCGTTTTTGTTTGACGATAAATTCAAAGGCTGAAATTTTTTTAAAAATCTTGAAATTGACAATTTTATGTTGGTTTCTGGTTTCACGTTCATTTCGTGCCTGTCCGGCTGCAAATCAGATCGTTGCGCGAGATCTTGAACTTGACCGGCGTCAATAAATATATTGTGAAATGGAAATGCAATCAAGTTCGTTCGTTGTTCGTAACAATCCATAAAAAAACAACGGGGAATAAAACCAAAGGGATAATGTGTAATTTTGAAAGCCGTTTTAAAGAAGTCCTTTCTTTAGAACACAATTGTTTTGAGACCACAGTAATAATTATGCAAACAGTGTACAAATCTTTCCTAGACACGAAAACTGTAAATACAATTAACAAGTTTAGAAACTGCGAGAAACTATTAACACTGTATGCACTGAAATAAACATCTTGGAAAGGAGCTTTTTGGCACGTAGAATATTTGGAATTTTATAGAACAGATCGCGCCGAAAGTTTTTAAATGTAGAAAATTAACTCGAACGTACAATCAGATCGAGACAATTTGTTCCGACGGATGCTAGTTTTATCACTTGCCTTAGAATATACGATAAAAATGCACAATAGAAAGTCATGAAAGATCAACTTACTTTGGCATCAGGTTCTTCATTGACAGTATTCACGTTATGATTGTGATTATGGTTCGTGTGGTTGGCTGTTGTGCATGGAGTACCTCCAGTTGATTGGGCACCGAAACAACAAAAAAACGACGAGAAAATATTCCGATTCCTCGGCTTCTTCACTATTGACGAGGGCACTACAATGGGAAAAAGTGGCACTTATGAATCTAGCAATATAAGAGATCATAAAGAGCTGAACTTAGCAAACTGAATACAAATAATATGCAGAATAAAGGGGATTGAGCTTTAATGACAATTTCATTGCACAAATTAACCACAAGCACTGACTCTTTAGCTTGACAAACATCGAGGAAAACAGCGCAACGGAAATGCACAAAAATCACTGTAAACAGTAAACGGCAATGAATGAATAAGCCCTCGTTATCGGGAACTGCAGAGATTCTGCACGAGGTCCATTCGAACCTCTATTTGCGCCAAGCAAACACATCTCTCTCGCAAAAGAAGCAACGGAACAGCCACTACTCACGTTTGTCCTGTGTTTGATACTGATTAACTTCCGAGGTTTCATCTTCCTTGTTCACTTGAGTAATTATGGACGTGTTGTCCATTGAAGAACCAAAAAAAAGCCTTCAAAGGAAGCTGTAAATCACTGCAATGTCTTCGTTTGTTTTCAAATTGCGTTCAGTCTTGTAGCTTTTCTCCATCGGCTCGTTCGCAATTGTGGGCTGTCACGTTTTAAAATTTTGATTGACAAGAAATGCATCTTGCTCTTCTGCAGCGCTCTGATTGGGTGAAAATGTCAAATCGCATAAATTTTCATCTTTTGTTCATTTTGTTCAAAGCAATATATCAAATATCACTCGTTGGGATCAAGAAGAGTTTTTTTTTATTCAATGCTAAACTAAAAAACCGATAATGTTTTCTTTGTCTCAAAAAAGAACCGAAAACAATAATGATTAATTGTAAAAAAGCTTCGAAATAATTTCATCCTGTCGTCCCAAAAGCATTTTTTTTAAAAAATAGGTTAGAATTAAAAACCAATTCAAAACCGTGCAAACGATCAATTTCTTGTCTACGTTGGATCATTTAAAAAATTGTGATCAGTCGAAATAAATAGATAAAATATCGCGTCAAAAGAAGAGTATGCAAGGACCGATCGAACAACGTGAACTGTTAAACAATTATTCACCGAAGTGGAAGTGAACATTGAGTAATTATTCACCGACACTGAGATGAATAATTAGATTAGCATATACC
>JAOEHV020376019.1:0-21918 GCA_025447995.2 Isaurus tuberculatus | reverse complement strand
ATTTCCATTCTGACACCGGTGCACCGACTGAATAAAAATAATCCCTACCCAAACCCTAACTTATACTTCGAGGGATGTTTAACTCCTAACCCTAACGATTGACTACTGCGCATGCTCTAGCTTGACTAGTCAAACATTAACACAGGAATAAACAAATATAATCCCTACCCAAACCCTAACTTATACTTCGAGGGATGTTTAACTCCTAACCCTAACGACTGAAAGTCAAAATAATGGAATGATCTTCCTCACCACGGAACATAAAAATCAAGAATCAACTTGAATTCAGGCAAGTAAACTCTCTTTATTGTACAATGTGAATACAAATTTTATATCATATATTTTTACTCTCTATTTTCCTGTTTTTTTAAACTCCGAAACTCAAATGAAATGCTAAAGAAAACAGCACTAAAAATACACTTTAAAAAAAATCCTAAAAAAGTCTAATTTTAATGCGTTCTTCATGCACAGAGTCACACTAATCACGATGACAGGTATTGCTTCTCTTTTGAATAGAATCATGCATAATGAATGTATGGAGTAGTAGGAAAGATTGCCCTTTTACTCAATCATTATTTATGAGATCTCTCTTGAACAATATAAAATGTTACTGTTAATTGCTTTAAAATTATTTGCATGCAAGTATGTGCGTATGGACTACTTATAAGTTGAAGTATGCAGAATTAATTTGTTTAAGAAAACCCTTCAAGGTTAGCTGATACTTTTGCATAATTAATGTTTTTCAATAGTGCCCATTGAGAGGAAAAGTTTTCATCGTCAACAAAGAATAATTCGGCCTTACAACGGCGCCACTACTACAGACATATTCAAAAAATAAGGTAAATGATTTATACACTCTCAATAAAAGTGCGTCCACTTCTTTCTCGAAAAAGCCTTGTTAAAAAATAACGGTTTGTCAATGCTAAAACAAGCCCAACATATTTTAATAAAAACCATACAGTGAACGTCACAATAGTTTAGAAAGACCGCTAAGACTTTAAATTTAATGTGATAAACATTGCCATAATTTAATTCCTTTTATTTGTCTTACGATACTTATGCATGGGTTACAGAGCAATTTGAAATCATTGAGATAGAAATTTCGACCGATAAAACTGTAAGAGACGTTGATGAAGCACAAAAGATTATTACAAACAATGCCAAGCACTTTTTGTGGCTACTCCTGGGGAAGGAGTAACCACATTGTCATAATGTTGTTATGAAAAAGCTTTTAATAGGAACGTGAGGCGGAAGAAATGCCTAAAATTTAAGAGCATGCTGAAAACAAACTCCTTCAGGGCCTGGGCTGCTAATTACGTTCAAAATAATAATGACAATAATAAAACATTTCACATTTTGAGCAATTAGTTTGGAAATCTGAATTTTCTCAGCGATGCCAGCAAAGTCTGATAACCTGGCAAACACAATAGATTTCTTAATATAATTAATAGAGCAGGTTCAAAGACGATTATGAGAGGTAGCTTTGCGAATCGGTGGGTTTGTACTTAAGATTTGTCCTTCGAGGGACTTTGATCGCTACAAATTTAATCGAAAATTCAGAAATTTTCTAATTGTTTTTATAAAAGCCGAATGAAAATGTTGAACAAACTCTTTGTATATTAGCTAAGCTCAGGAAGTCGCTTCCTTTTAAGTGCTTCAAATTTAGCGGAAACTGTTTAATGTAAGATCACATTTATCCCAGCAATATTAAGCAAGTAGTTTACAAACAAATCAATTGATATTTAACTTTACGCTTTTCATTTTTATAGCACTTCTGATAATTTCAACCCTTACATATACAGCCATTATTGCAAATGTTTACGTAATTACTCGGGCTACGCAGTTAGGCCGAGTCTAGGTTTCGGTTTCCTACTATCTATCGACAATAATGTCAAAAGTCTATAAGCCTGCGTTCCTTGACGGTCTGCGGTGTTCCTCTACAAGTATGAAAGCGAGGTCACACATAGGTAGCCCGAGTAAGTGCCTCTAGGCGTTTAGTTTTAAAAATCATAAGACTACTTCACAAATCCGTGCGTGCAGAACGAATCAAAGATTAGCTTTGATATTGGACCTTGATATTGTTAATCTTATTTACTTAAAATCTTTGCATATCATAAAGTAAAATTACTTATGAAGCGACACCGTGTTCTTTGGTTCCACAATAAAAAGGAATTGCATATAGAATGCGTTTTAATTAACTTGTGAAACGGGCAGATACTTGGAAAGTCTTTTTCCAGGACATCCGAGAGATGTTCAAAATAATACCTAAACAATCGTTGGACCAAATACGCGTGAAATCAGTCTCCCGGGACATTATTTTCAAAACATGCAAATTATTGGCTAACCAAAAATGATTCCAATTAGACGCGGATATTTAAAAGCAGACATTAATCTTTAATCATATCAGTTCAATAGGCTCCTAATGACGTTAATGAAAAATTTTTGTTTATTTTCTTAAAAAAGCTATTTTTAGGTTTTTATAAGTTATAAACATTCATACCATACCACGAACGAAAATTAACATGATATTTTTTTGGTTTTAATAATAAGTTGAAAACTGTAAAAGGTTAAATCTATATTTTTTTTAGTATAGATTGGTTGCCTTGTCATTATTGATTATTTTCTAGAAAGTAGAAATATTGACAATCATAAACACTTAAACTTTGATTGATGCTCATTTAAAAAAATTCTATTATATACAGACGTCCTTGCAAAATATTGAGACAGATTAATGAAAACTATAATTAACATATCTTTCCTCGCCTCTTTTCTGTTCCTCCAACAATTCACCTCAAAAGAAGATAAATAAATAAATAATTTAATAAAAGCAGAAATGTAAAAAGAAGAAGATAGAACAACACTTCACGCTGTTAAGTAAGCGTTTTGATTTTGGTTGTGTAAATAAAGTACAACTGAGTTTTTACTAACGTACTATCGCAAGTTTCTCAAAAAAGAACTTGAAAATCAACCGCATTTGCCTGAAAATTTCAGTCAATTTTGTTATGTCCTTTTATTATAGGTATTGATAACATCTAACGGGACGTAAACAATAACGAGTGATTTTAATGATAAACTATGTACAAACATTTTATGGTATCTATTCCTTCTCCTGTCTTTGATCTGGGTTTTTTGCATGGGTTTTTCGTTGAAAAGAACTAAAATCAGTGGCAACTTTAGTAGCTACCAGTTCCCGAATGAGTCGGTTTAAAGGAAACTGTTATGTTATGTTATTTCATCTCCTGCCTTTTAAAAGTTTGCCTAGTTCTTCTCGAATTTCTTTTTTCATCAAGGCGTACACAACCGGATTTGCAGCCGAATTTACATATAACAACAACATGGAAAGGTACGTTGCCCAACTTGAATGAGAAATACTTTTACAAACTGAATTAATGCGAAAATCATAACAAAGTGAAATGTACAAAGTCATACTCCAACAAAATTCATGCAACAAAATTACAACACCAATCAACTTCACTGTTCGTTGTACGCTCGCAAAACTTGACTTTGATTTCCTTTCTAAACCAAAGCCAGGGTCGACACTAACTGAATTTCGAACGCTTAGACTTACAGAAGTTGCGCGCTGTGAAGTTTCACACGCGGTAGCCTGTACTAGTGAATTTCTATTGTTAGACCGAGAATTAAATTCAACTTGCGCCCTTAAAGATGCAACTTGTCTTGATATTTTACGCGTAATATAGAGAATATTCGCAAAGGCTATTCCTAGCATTATGCACGGTGCTATTGCAAACAGACAAATTCTAAAGAGAATAAAACCGTGCTTGACACCCAAATCAACATTTAGTGTTTTTACATAGCTCCACGCTGGAATTAAGTGAACAAGGAGCGCCGTTACCCAGGACGAAAATATCGCCAATGCTGTTCGTCTTGACGTCATATAGATGGGGTATTGAAGTGGCAGCACAACAAAGATGTATCGCTCGATTGTCATTCCCACCAGATTTGTGATTGACGCCGATAAAAGGAAGTTAAAAAAGACTTTCAGGAGAAACTTGTTATTGCACCAAGTTTGAAAACTTGCTGCACACGCTGCTTCAAGTGGAGGGATAAATATTCCAATGAGAAAATCAGCAACCATAAGCGAAACGACAAACATATTTGCTTTGCTATGAAGCCTTGACCTCGTTGAGATCAGAAATATTACGAGTGTGCTTCCTAGCACAGTAATGACGGACAAAGATACGCTTGTCGTATGATACCAGTATCTCATAGTACGTTGACTGCTCCCGTTAAAACTTCTTGAAGTACCATTGAGATCTTCCTTATCCATACTTTAATTGCTTCTAGAAATCCTGAAAATAGATGTAATGTTGTTAGGGTGAACAATCCTCAGAATTAACTCAAAAAGGGGATATGTAATTGATCTATAAAAATTGTATAATATAAATAAATACAATTCTAAACTTTCGGTCACTCTCTGAGCTTTTATCAGAGTGTGAAAATTAAAATTCAAAATAAGCTGTTTAAAAACGGTTTAAAAACCTTGGGAATGGTCTTCCTATCTACAAATCACGCAACGAGGTACTCTTGAAGTCTGGCAATCAAAGAATAATCCGAACACCGATAATAAAAGAAGAACATTCACAAAGAAAAATAAACTGTTTTTAAATATCTAATTTTGGATATGAAAACTATAATATTAATGATGTGTTTAAACATAAAAAGTTAGAAACTAATTGGACACGTACCAAAATTTCAAGTATACTATAAAAACTGACAGTTAATCAGCCAAACAGAATCAATTCGCTTCTGTTTGCCTACCAGATGTTAAAAATATAGTGCCAGCGCGATGTACAAAGAATGGCATAGAACAATATACTTGAATAGGGAATAATCGAAGATTATTTGTCTTCCTGGATTGTTTTCTGTCTCTAAATTGATCTCTAAACGTGCAACGGATTTGTTTCCTGAAGCAAGCAGGATTTTGTTTCATTTTATACTATATGTAATGATACAGGATTTTTATCTTTAGTTTGAATGGAGGAAAACAATGGCCATCAAAATGTTTGGTCACGTCTCTAAAAATCCGGTACCTGAATATTGTAAGTTCCTTCGACACATCCTATGTTTTCTTTAGATCGACCGATGTTAGAAAAAGGTCAAAGAGGTTTAATCTAGTTAGGTATATAAAAGACTAAGAATTGAACTCTGCTCTCTTTTCATACTTCTTTGCAAACTAAAAATGACTCTTTACATGTGATAAATGATATAGATTTAAAATATAGGTACCTAACTTGCTCACCAAAGCGATAAGGAGCCGAGAATACAATTCCTTTTTCCTTTCAAGCTTGCCGTATTTCATGGCCGCGCGCTCGATGCCATTGCAGTTATTTTTTGTCGTTTGGCCACGTGACTGTTCAATTAGTAATTTCAATCCTTAAATTCTGCGCTTTTATATTTAAACAGTCAGAAAGGCCTTTGTTATTATGCAGCTGCTCAAGTCTACAACATACTCAGTGTTGGTTTTTCTGTGTAGTTTATGTGTGATTGTTAGCCATATGTTTTTGTCAGTCTATTGTTGCACGGTAACATCCTATACATGTTGTATGTTTTTAAAACCTTTTGGTTTGTTTAGGCAAATGGCTGCCCATTTGGGCTTTTCGTGTTTCAATAAAGGTATATCGTTTTGTTACTGTTGTTGTTCTTTTTTTTTCTTTTTACGTAAAGGAAACTGAAATATGTTTCTCGGAATTTTGGCAAATGATTTATTTTGACGTTTAGAAAAAAGGCGTTAATGCTTTTCACGAGATGGTGGAAAACTTAGCAATTCGAATTAGTTGAAAACGTTTATTGGCAAACTTATAGAACTTTAATGAGTCTTGACGCTGAAGTCTTCCTTTCATATTTTTGCTTTAGGTTAATTAAAATATTCTTCCTATTACAAAAAAAAATGACAATCTTAATCGTCAAATGCTCGAGGGAAAGCAAACATTACTTTATTCTTTCTCTCTACACAAGCCTCGCAAATTGTGAATAATAAGGTTAACAATAATAAGGTTAACTTATAAAACAAGATTAGGCAGCGAACATTAATTCGTCTATTTTTTTATATGTTTAAAGTTTGTTTTTACTCTATAAACGTAATTCTCAAGAGAGATGTAAGATGAAAATAAAAGTAACTTTTTCTCTGAAAAATTAAAAACGTATTTTTGCCTTTTCCATTTTTCGGGTAATAAGAGTAAAAATTCAACAATTGCGATTGTAAAATATACCTTTAAAAACTGAAAAAATCGACATAGAAATTAGTTTTGTCCAGCTGTCACTATTATAATGATGTACGATATCTTTCATTGCAGTTCTTTTCAACTCTGATAATCACGTTTTTTGGAGATAGCGGTGCTTTGGTTATAGTCGAGTTGTTATTAGTGTGAAATTAGATATTACCTGCTGAAATCGGAACAAAAACAAAAATTTAAAAGCCGTACTTTGAAAAGACCTTTTCTATTACCAGAATTTTTTTTCTTTTTTTTCTTTTCATTTCTTTCCTTTTTCCTTTTCTTTTTTTTTTTCGTTTCTTTCTAAGACCGGTTGTCTAGGACACAAACTAGGAGACAAAACACTTACCAATATCAGTTCTATTTTATTTAAATTACCAGTAACGGTCGAAAACTTGTCTTATAGAAAATCATTCTGTTCCAAATTATAATAAAAAACAGAATCGATTGGAATGGGTAATTGTTTTTTAAGCCAAAAACAAATTTTCCTATAACGTGTTTAACAATGATAAAAATATTAATAAAAACATACATGATCTACAACTTGAAGTTTTAACTGTCAACAACTATGAACGAGTAACTTCTGAAAACTAAAAGGAGAGTAAATACAATTCTTCGCTTTGTGTCTTCATTTGAGCATTAAAGTAAGCATTTTTGGTATACAGCCTTTTTTTGAGACAAAAAAGCTTCGGTGTTTATTTGTTTAAATTATATTTTCCATTTGCAGATACCAACCAGATTTATAAACACGCTTTTATATCATTTAGCCGCCATGTTGACCGGCACGTAAATAAACAAAACCTACATTTGCTAACGAACGAGTCCCTTTCTGCCCTACCGAAATCGTTTGTCTAGAGATACAATAGATTTACCATTTGGTTTATTAAGAATTTTACTAGAAAAGTTCACATTTTAATTAGTTTTGTACATTGTAGTCAATTTTGCACTGATGATTGCAAGCTGAGAAAAATTACTATTATGATATTCTTCATGGTAAGAAATTTCTTTAGTTTCCCTCGATCAGCCTTCTTTAAAAAAATTTGTTTGGTAATTTTTGTTGAAAGAAGGCCGTCAAAGGTAAAATTTTGAACTTTAAGACCAAAAGAAACAAAAAAAAAAAAGAAAAGAAAATAATAATAATAATAATAAAAAAAAACATCTCAAAAATGTAAATAAATATAATACGTTTGGAACAAGTATTTTGAAACTTTTTAAAGGTTATAATGAAAGCCACTCGTTTCTTTTTTTTTTAAATTTAAAGATAAAAAAAATACAATAATAAAAAAATTGAACCTACAATATTGGAGAGCATCTTTTTTTTTTTTAGGACAACTTGGAATAACAAAACTTGGGGACTTACCTTTTCTTCAGTAAATTTTCTATATTTTTTAGCCAACGCAGAACAATGATCGAAAGATCCTTAAATTTTCAAAGCGATCTAGCTGGTCCTTATCGAAGGATATTACTAATGCAGATGATACGTTTTCAAATCGATTTTCAACAGAATATTGTTTCAATAATTAAGGGAACTTTTGTTGAAACAAGTGATCAAATAAACTTCTATTTATGAAAGACAAGGGTATGGTTGTATTGTAAATGATTGTCGTGCATGTGAAACAAAACGAACAGGAAGTCTCCGGTTGCAAATTCAATCTATAGCCCTAATAGCAAGGTTTCAAAAGACATCGAAAATCTAATCATTTTGATTTTTTCTCTCCTTCCTCTTTTTTAAATTAAAACTTTCAAACCTCATTATAAAAGTAGTTTTGAAAAAACATTGCTCGATGATTCACTGGTGGGCATAATTTACGCATCACTGCAAAAAAAAAAAAAAAAAAAAATATTTAGGAAGGGAGATAAAAATATTATGATAGCTCTTTGAAAGCGCCGAGGATAAAAAATGGCCAAGTTTACCTGTGTACCCTGCCAATGCTAAAATTAAAAGTAAACAAAATTGCTATCTCATACTCAACTTCTTTGTCATTGGTCCAGAGCTCATCCGGCTTTCTGCGAGCTGTATATATCAACCAATGAAAATGACACTGCTAGTGCGTATATCTGTCTATTTCTTAGTTTTTGGTTGAAAATAACGTCAAAATGTTTTTCCTGGTTTCTGTTTCTCACATTTCGCAAAGACTCCGAGTTGTTATTTTCCGCTTTTTCACATTTTCGTTTACTTAATAAGTGTTTTTCAAGAAACTTATATTTGTGAAGCAATGGCAATATTTTAAAGTTTTATTTGCCATCTTGGCAATATCGGAAAGGCTTAATGAGAAAAACCGAGCCCTTACAAAGGAGGAAAGAAATTATAATATCCAGTTTTACTTATTCAGCCGCATTTTTTGTTCTAAAACTGGCATCAAACTCTGGGAAAAGATTTCACCAATCACAACTCAAGAATTAATTTTATCGGCCCAGGGGTTAGCATTGCTTATCCAGGAGATAAACTTGTCCAACACAATTTACTCTGAGGTTAAAATATTTTATCAAGGGGAGTGAAATTTGTCCCGGGGTATATTTAACCAAACAGTGAACGACTCGGTCCATAGTGGAAATAGAACCATCGCATTCAAAATGAGTTAGTGTTTTGCTGTAAAATGATTCACGTTAGGTTTTATTATTTCTAATTTGGAAGTTCAAAAGTAGATTGACATAGTGTATGGTATGGTAAAACAAAAGCTGTATTTGTGCGCGGGCGGCGTTTTTGTTTTTCTTGGCTTCAAAAACGAACTATATGAACCTATCATTATCAAGGGCAAAACAAAAAAATAAATAGAAAAAAAATAATAACTAAAAAAAATAAAATCAAACAAAAAAATATTTTTTTTAAAAAAAAGTTTTAAAGTTTTTCAAAATCTGAAGATGACTTTGTAGTCTAAAACGTTTTTAAACACTTAATAGCCTTTTTAAAGAATTTTTAATCGTTTTATCCTTATAGCCAATTTTTGCCAAATAAAATAAAAACAGTTAAAAAAAGAACATGTCATGCAAACAAAAACACATGAGAAATTGACGTTTTTGCTAAGAAAATGGAATCATAGTTTATAGTTTTGATCAAGTTTAGCGACACATGTCTCATAGAATTGATATATTTTTAAACAATGATGACGGGCAGTTGTGCTAGTCACACGGTCATCCCTCCAAATGGATTTTAAACCTTTTAGGCCACGACAATGTTTTCTTTATGCGGCGCCCCGGCGTCGTCATATATGCATAGTTTCATAAAAGGCCTAATAATATTTTAAGTTCAAGCCGGTTACTTCTGAGCAAGTTGATCCGAGCGATACTAAAAAACAAAAAACAAAAATATATTTAGAGTTCATTATCAAAAATACCATGCATTCGGTTCCCTCACTTCTTGCATCTTATAATTTGATTTTCTTTCCCCATTTCCAATAACTCCCGCATATAATTATAAAACAGGCATTTTCAATTTTTGTTCTGACAGCTATATTTGGCCATGTATGCATCTAGCCATTGAGATCAAATAACTCTGGAGAAACAAAAAAACACTGTTTTCAGTATGTGGGACCAAAAAAAATTGAAACCGTTTTTAATATCATAAATTGCATCTGAACGTTTTTAAAATAATTTTGTAGTGTTAAATATCTGAAAAAATTGTCATGTTTCATAATCTATTATTAACGGACTACATTGTGTCATTTTGTTTATTTATGTTCCGTGACACTTTTTGCGTTCTTTCTTTTACTTAATAATGAAGTGTAGAAAAAATATGCGTATTATTAGTCTATCAAGAGAATAAAGCAACTTAGGCAATATGATTACTTAACAAAACATTTCCAACCTAACTAAAATACGGTTTAAGCTTTAAATTTACGATCGACTTTGTAGAATGTGGCTGTAATGATTATCACAAGTATTGGTAGCATATAACAAGCGTACAAGTATCACGTACTTACAGCCATTATAGTTAGGGTCCTAAGACCCCTTTGGTTTTTACAAATAACTAAAGCGTAATGCTTGTGGGATGTGGCTGGAATGATAGTCACAAGTATTGGTAGCACAAGCGTACTAGTATCACGTACTTACAGCCATTATAGTTAGGGCCCTAAGACCCCTTTGGTTTTTACAAATAACTAAAGCGTAATGCTTGTAGGATGTGGCTGGAATGATAGTCACAAGTATTGGTAGCACAAGCGTACTAGCATCACGTACTTACAGCCATTATAGTTAGGGCCCTAATATCCCTTTGGTCTTTACAAATATAAACTAAAGCGTATTGTTTGTGGGATGTGGCTCTAATGATTATTACAAGTATTGGTAGCACAAGCGTACTAGTATTAAGAACTTACAGCCATTATAGTTAGGGCCCTAAGACCCCTTTAGTCTTTACAAATAACTAAAGCGTAATGTTTGTGGGATGTGGCTGTAATGATTATCACAAGTATTGATAGCACATGCGTACTAGTATCACGTACTTGCAGCCACTAATATGGACATTATAGTTGAGGCCACAAGCATTACGCTTTTACTGTTTGTTATTATCTTGTGTGGGGTTACCCGAGCCTGGTTGTTGACGAGCTCCAAAAAGGGCGAAAATACTGCTGTCCATGGCTGCTAAACAAGCAGGCTCGCTTTTTATTTTCAGTAGCTTTATAGGGTATGCCTGCTACCAATGTGGCCTCACGGTGCCGATATTAGTTGCTGCAAGTAATTGATACTAACATGTACTAAAAATACTTGTGCCCTAAATTTCTGCAAAATCTGATAAACCTTTAAAGATCATCAGAATTTTTTTCCTTTTCTTTTTAAATGTCGTGACCATTCTTGTTTCTGAACTCAAGAAATACACACGTGCCGTCAATACTAAACAGTAAAATAGGAACCGCACAAACCCTTGTCAAAGCAAACACGGTGCTGGCGCAGTTTGGTAAGATCTCAGCTCAGCCCAGCCCCCCTGTTCCTACGCCCCTGAATTATATAAGTATACCATGCAAATTCTGGCAGGTGCTAACTTCCATTAGTGTCCAGTCCAGGCAGAGTTATAGACTCGATTGCTTAACACTACAGATACCGAAGATAACGCCCTTTCCAAAGAGTCACTTTCTAGCATATTACGGTTTAGAACAAGCTTTTAGTATCTGTTAATTTTAACATTTCTTGTGTTGATGACAGGGTCAGTGCGTTTCTAATGTTTGACTTGAAAATTTACAGATGTTTGTCTCAACTCCAACTGTCCGACCTGCGTTGAAATCTGAAATGTTTTTGCGTTATGAGGTGGATTCCTCCTGCAAAAAATTAACACACTTGAAAAGACTTTGTTCATACCACATCGGTACTTCTCATGAAACACATAATAGATAATCGGATTTACAGCAACATAGGCATAAGCAAAAAAATCAATGACAAAATTTGCTTTAATTGCATTACAGGGCAGATTTTGTTTCCAGTAAAAATAAAACAAAAAAGTGAATATGTTAAAAGGAAGCCATGTAGCGAGAAAGATAATAACCACCACGACCGCCATTATGGTGACCTGTTTATTTTCCTTCGATCGTCTCTTCATGGCAATGCTGCCGATAGAGCGGATCATCTGCTGCCTCCACAAAGCGATTGCTATTCCTGAATATAACACTACCAGAGCTGCAAGAGGCATTGCAAGAAAAAACGCAAAATAAATAAGGAACTGAATTTTGTCGGACTTTAAAGTATCGAAAGCTGGTTTCCATGAGTGATAGCAGTAGGTGGAACCTTGAAAGTGCGTGGTTCGCATCGTGTAGAAGTAGGTCGAGTAAGACATGGCTGGAACAAGCCACGAACCAAAAATAAAAGCAAATGAAAGTTTCGTTCCAATGAGCAAACGCCTTGTAGGAAGTGATATAGCGCAGAACCTCTCAAAAGCGATCAATACAAGGCTTAATATAGAAACAGAGGAAGAGACATCTCCAATGAAAGGTCTTAACTTGCAGATCGCTAGACCAACTGCTCCACCAATTAGTAACTTCATTGAACCTACATAAACAGCAACAATACGCGGTGGAATAACAATCAGAGACACCATCAAATCTGAAACGGCCATGTTAAGGATCAACCGATGCACGACAGTTCGCATTCGTTGATTTTTTGCAGTTACCGCCACGACCAGTGAATTGCCAACAAGTGACAAAATTAAGAGCAACGAATTTGCAAACATTTTGGCGATTTTGTCCTCGAGAGAATCTCCGTTGATTGAATGACAGCTCGTATGGTGGCTTCTGTTTGAAAGGAAAAACTCCTTAACAGTTCCGTTAGACTCTTGCATTTTGACTGCCAGCCCGAGAGGCCTTTTTTTCTTTGAACAAACCTAAAAAGAAAGATTTCTAGTTTTCTTGGATTTACAAACAACAACTTCAAAGTTTTGTATTATTTAATGGCGCCGATAAAATCTGTCAAAATTTTCGTTTTAGAAGAAACACAAAAGAAAAATTAATGTTTGTTTACAGCCACCGTTAAAAGTATTGATGTAAGCATGCACCTTAATAAACAGAAATTATTAACGGCTAAATTAATTGTAAACTAAGTGAGTAAATCTTGCCACTAAGTGTTAAAAACCGACAGGTTATCACTTTTCTCTGAATCATAATCAAAATATTTTGCGTTTTAACCACAACTTTTTTCATTTCTCTTTAAAAACTTTTCCTTCACACACTGCCTATGAAAAATTTGCCCTTAGTGAAAAAGGCGTTAATATGGCCGTTAAGACATTCATGTGTCCTTTAATTTTATCAAATTATAAGAATTTTTCAGAATTAAAGATAATTTTTGTTACTAACTTTAATAAATAATAGATAGTGCTAAACTGACTGATGGTTAAAATACAGCACAGTACTACACATATAGATCTTAGTATTTGTATCTGTAAGATAGAAAACTGCATTTTGCAAAAACGTTTTCAGTCAAAGAAGCTTTGAGTCTGGAGATCCGAAAAACATAATAATTCACCCCCGAGTTATTTGAAAAGAAGAAAGAATTATTTTTCCGTATTAAAACTATAAAAGCATACACAGCAATCTTCTTATCGAAAAATGAAGGAAACTATATTAAAAGCTGTTCAGTTGGACAACCAACTTTGATAAGACTTCAAAGCAACCAATGAGAAAACATATAAATCTGAAAGCTTGAAAATCTTGTCAAACTATAGTAAATACAATAAATATTCATTTTGAAATATTAATTTATTTTAAATCTCCTTTTGAAATTCTCATTTTTCAAATTTCAATTTTCTACTTTGTACAAGAAGGATTTATTATTTGTCATGGTATCCTCTCTCTAGAAGCTCAGGCAAGATGAATCAGTGAATTGGTGGCTGGTTTATTATCTTCATGGTGAAAACAAGTGATAAAGGGTTACATTAAGAATCTCTCTTCATTGTCTCTGCTGGGATTACATCTTTCTAAATATCCTTGTTTTTCTCAACAATAATGTCTTCTCTGTCACCCCAAACTAATAGATCGGCTTTTGCTTTATAAAGTTTCAAAGTTCACTGATACGGCTCCCAGGCCACCAATATCCACCTGCACTCTAACTTGCTCTATTTCTATTGCTAATATAAATGTTAATTGTTAAACTTGTTAGTGTTTTCTCTCAGTGACAAGAAGTTACAAAACACGCATGCGCAGGACTGTTTTGAGAGAAATCGATAACGCAAAGCCTTCAGAAAAAAAAAACGTTGGAAAACAATTTAAA
This sequence comes from Isaurus tuberculatus, assembly GCA_025447995.2. Classification (NCBI taxonomy): domain Eukaryota; kingdom Metazoa; phylum Cnidaria; class Anthozoa; order Zoantharia; family Zoanthidae; genus Isaurus; species Isaurus tuberculatus. The sequence goes on along the minus strand of JAOEHV020376019.1, from coordinate 7,999 downwards.
AAATTATTTGCTAGTTACAAGTTTTATTGGAATCATAAATTTTAGTAACAATATGTATGGTATAGCGGTAAGATGTTGACATACAAGAAAAAAAACAGACATAAAAATTTAGAGCAAACTAAAATTGTCCTGCAAAAAAAGCAACCTAAGGCTAGATTGTTCACCATTTTGGCCATTGATTCCATTTTAATTTAAAATTTTTTTAACTACAAGTTTCCTTAAAACATGTTCTAGGATCGTTTTTTGATTTTATAGTATTACATTTAGGAACAAGAATGAAGACCCTAGTTTAATTACTGCGCTGACGAATACTCGTAAATATTGCAACGTTGTTTAAGGGGGATTGCAGTCACATTTTAGGCAGTAGGTAGAGAGAAGTGAGGGAGGATTTGGAAAGAAAAAAATTTGAAAAGAAAAGAAAAGAAAATACCCGGCTACGTGTGGACGGGGTCTTAATGAATTAATTTTTTAGTTCGTTTCTTCCTTGTGTTATTTATTCATTGCAGGCGACATCTACAAACATCGCAGCCATATTTGTCCTTCAGGAGTCCATTCAGACATTGGAGTTTGCAATCTATCGGTCTGCATCTTACTGTGGAGTGAAAAATCCCTAATTTTAGCCCAGATATTGTTTGGTGATCTTAAGGTGCGTGCACATAACTTCAAACTACTTACTATGCATCTAACAATTAAACTACGAGTTCCAGTTTTGTGTGAGTCAATATATGGCCAAACAAGAAAACAAAAGGAAATTTTGCGACTCTAACCACTTAGCCACTCTGCTTCCTTGCATAATGGTTTTAAATTGCCTTTATTTTTCGATGCATGTATGTGAATGCAGCCATGAGAATATATTTAAAACTGCTGTAATTAAAACTTTTTGCGTTTTTATTAAGTTTACATGTTTTAGTATAGAATCTGCCTTTCTCAATTACTAATAAAATGAATCATATCAGCACATCTCATTCTCGGTTGAATGTTACACATTAAGTATTCGCTTTCGACATGCAGTTACTGCCCAAGTTATATTCTTTAGAATTTGAACAAAAGACAATTGATAACCACAAACTCTTTGAAATGATAAGGAAAAAAGCTCCAAGTTAGCTCATGATCTCTCACGCTGACCTTAGACTTGATTCCTATACCTGCACTAAGAGGTGTTTTCTCTTTCAGCTCGCTCACTCTCCTGGGTCAATTATTGACTTTCCACGGAGATATATGTTTTTTAGAGTGGCTCTAGATATCTAATTATATAGCCAGACTTACCAATGCAATCGATGTCAGAATTGCACTCTCTGGCCTCGTGCCCATATCCAATACATGGTAACTTTTCATACGGACCATTATTAGTCTTGTATTCACACAAACGCCTTCTGCTCTGGGTCCCTCCGCGACAAGTTTGTGTGCATCTAGTCCAAGCGCTCCACGCGGTCCATATCCCAGGGACTGTTAGGGTCGCGTTCAACAAAAAAATACGGATTAGTTAGTGAATATCCACAGTAGACAGTCCTATCACTTTTTTATATGCTCCTATATTAAGCAATAAATAGGTGGAGATTGGGAAAATGGGGATATTTTGGACAGGACAAGTTCTTCTGAAACGGAGAATTTTAAAATTTTTGTTTTCGAAGGATGGGGTTCGCACGTGGGATGAAGTCTAAATCGGAGGGTTTTTCTGAGGGATCTCTGGTTTTCCTTCCTCTATAGAATCGACCTTCAGTCAAAATCTGTGTCGCTAACCGCTTAAATCATTCGGTATTGGCTCGCAAAAATGGGAAACTATGCTTTGCACGTAAAGACGTTAAATAAAGTATTTATTTATCATTGTTGATAGATAACACAACTGCCACATCATTTTCAACCAAAACTTAAAAGTCACCGCGAAAATCATAAAAACGGATGGCATTAGGACTTAATTGACAGTTAGTAGTTATAACAAAACTTTTTTTTTTGTTAAGCCTTGCTTTGATACTTACTTTTACAAGGAACGTCTATATTGCAAGGGCGAGATTCGGTTCCAGTCCCGCTGCATAGTGTTTTGACAGATTTGCCGGTGCTAACTCTTGGGTACAAGCACTCGCGCTTCCTTACTTGGGTTCCTTGGTGACAGTTCTTGCTGCAGGCACCCCAGGGTTGCCATCGTCCCCAGGACCCACGTACTGCAAAGAATAGGAATACTGAGTATAAGCTAAGGAATGTGTGTTGCTTTAAGAAAATATTTATTTAAAATAATTACATGTGTCGGATAGTAAAACTATTCCTGCACGAACATTTCAATTTCCAAGGATAATCCATACTTCATGGGTTAATTTTTCTTCAATTAACAACACGTTGCTTAAAAAATAGGTAAATAAATAAATAAAATAAACTATTAGTTTTTAAAGAACTTCCTCCTGTAAAAATTACTCGTTGTTACTTTTAAAAGTAATAACCAGAGTTTTATCAAAACAGAGTAAATGAAGGCTAAAATTATTTGTTGTTTTCAAAACTGTTTTGCGTATTTTTAGGGACGGACCATTTGATTCTTGAGGGGGGGGGGGGGGAATGACTGAGTGATTTTGAAAAAAATATTACTGCAAGCTTCATTTTGAAGAAAAAAAATGCATGCAAAGCAAAAAAAAAATATCCTGTTTTGCAATAGAAAGGGAAAAAATCCTACCCACCCCATGGACGAAAAAAAATATCTTCCGGAAAAAAAAATCACCCACCTCCCCTGAAAAGTGAAATGGTAGGCCCCTTAGTTTCAATTATTGTAAACTGAAGAAATAAAACAAGATAAATAATAAATGTGGAAAGGGTAAAGAAAAAAAATCTGGAAAAGATTAAAAACTCATTAAGTTAAACGACGCATTTATATCACCCTTTCTTTTAAACGTTCATTATTATTTGCGATTGCGATTAATAAAAGCGTTTGGTTAGGAAGAGCTTAAGCCTCATATTCGGAAACTAAAAATTTAGAAGTCCTTAACTTTATATTTTTTATGAGTTTGTCTTCATTTTAATGAAGGTTAATGTAAAGGTATACTCAAGAACGACCAGGTTATTCTATTGAATAAAATACATATGCATATGCATGGACTTAATATATATATATATATGGAATTCAAGGGCATGTTCAAAAGGATTTAAGACTAGGCACAAAAAATAAAACTTACTCCAAAATACAGACACGTAAAGAGCTTGGAAAATTCCAAAAGAAATTGAAGAAATGAATGAACAGTTAAAGAGCTACAGCAGTAACTCTACCGATGTTAATAACGATAATGATGATTCAATTGTAATAATAATAGTAATAATAATAGTAATAATAATAACGATAATGATATAATGTTGAAAACAATACTCACCTTCGCACGGAAGGCCTGTGTCACATTGTTGAGTTTGTCTCGAAGATCCAATGCAATCCTTCCCGCCGTTTAAAGGCCGAGGGTTCGTACAAGTCCTAAATCTGTTCTGGCTTCCCCGTCCACAAGGTCCCCTACAACCGGTCCATCGGGTCCATTTTGACCAACCCCCATCAACTAGGTAGAAAGTTTTAAAAATTACTTACAGTATTATTTTTCTAATAAAAGTTGGTAATAAAAACCGCCGCCTGGTTACCCTTGTTGGCAAGGTGCCAGTCTATCGAGCGGGAGGCTCGGGTTCGATTTCCGGCCGGACCAACACTTAGGGTCTTAAAATAATTAAGGAGAAAGTGCTGCCTTTGCTCTAACATCTGCAAATGGTCAGACTTTCGCGTCTTCTCGGATAATGACGTTAAACCGTAGGACCTAGGGAACCCCGTAATTTGATCTCGGATCTGTGGTTGTTGACCGGCCCCTTCTTCGGGGAAAAGCAAAATAAACTAAACTAAAAAACTTAACTCATGATGCATCTTTTTTCCACCATTACCAGTGAATACCAATACAGACGATTGCCCACCTGGACATGGTCTCCCTGTGTCACACTTGCGGGATTCCCTTGAGAATCCACCACAAATCTTTCCTCCGTACATCGGCCGGGGATTTGTGCATGACCTGACCCTATCCTGGACTCCCTGCCCACATGGACCCTTGCATACTGTCCATCTACTCCAAATTGTCCAACCTCCGTCAACTAAGGTTCGTAAAGTAATATCTTTAAATTTAAAGACTAAAATATTACGAAAGATTTAAACTCTGGCATATTTACATTAAATCTCAAAATTAAACTTCTATTGAATATACTTCAAACTGTCCAACCTCATTCGAATGCCTAGAAACTACAAGGAAATTTTCGTAAAACGAACACTTATCAATGCGACGAATTAAACCACAGTAGTGTTGAGATTGGTCAGCAGTTTTCAATGCCCAGAAATGAAAAATGGGAAAAGGAAAATGAACGGAATCAGTAGTGTTCAAAATGATCTCTTTCTTTTAATAATTCCTTAGAAAACGATGAAAAGAACTTGTCATTTCTCTAGTAGAGTTGGTAATAAAAAACATAAACATGACGCATCTTTTCTCCACCATTCCCAGTGAATAACAATACAGACAATTGCCCACCTGGACATGGTCTCCCTGTGTCACACTTGCGGGATTCCCTAGACAATCCATCACAAAACTTCCCTCCGTACATTGGCCGGGGATTGGTGCATGACCTGACCCTATCCTGGACTCCCTGCCCACATGGACCCTTGCATACTGTCCATCTACTCCAAATTGTCCAACCTCCGTCAACTAAGGTTCGTAAAGTAATATCTTTAAATTGAAAGACTAAAACATTACGAAAGATTTAAACTGTGACATATTTACATTATATCTCAAAATTTGACTTCTTTTGAATAGTATACTCCAAACTGTCCAACCTCCGTCAACTAAGGAAGAAAAAATTTGATTAAGCCTAGAAACTACAAGGAAAATTTCGTAAAACGAACTCTTAACAATGCGACGAATTAAACCATTGTAGTGTTGAGATTTGTCAGCAGTTTTCAATGCCAAGAAATGAAAAATGGGTAAGGAAAATAAACGTAACCAGTAGTGTTCAAAAAGATCTCTTAGAAGTTGGCAATAAAAAACTTAACACATGACGCATCTTTTCTCTACCATGCATTCCCAGTGAATAACAGTACAGACGATTCCCCACCTGGACATGGTCTCCCTGTGTCACACTTGCGGGATTCCCTTGAAAATCCATAACAAATCTTTCCTCCGTACATCGGCCGGGGATTGGTGCATGACCTGACCCTATCCTGGACTCCCTGCCCACATGGACCCTTGCATACTGTCCATCTACTCCAAATTGTCCAACCTCCGTCAACTAAGGGTTCGTAAAACAATATCTTTAAATTGAAAGACTAAAATATTACAAAAGTTTTAAACTATACGCATGTGGTATATCTACATTATATCTCATAGACTTCTATTGAATTTATTATATCTACTCTCAATTTATTTTTTGAAACCAAACTACTGGATCTATTGCGTTCCTTTTTTTAATTAAACGTGCAGAACAAAACGCTTCCAAAGCAGTTACTTGCTAGATTCCGTAAAGAATGGAATTATAAGTAAGTTTTATTTATTGTATATTGTAAAAAAATTAGTTAAATTGAGTTAGTTTTCAAATGTTTATATATACTGTTTCATTTATTTTGAGCCTTTAAAGCCCTGGAATCTACTATTTAGAACCTGGTATTTCCACCCGTTACTTTCTGTGTACATAAAAGCTGTAAAAAACAAATTATCTTATTAAACCTGATGAAGACTGGGTATTGGCCAGTCGAAATATTGTGAACTTTGTTGCATCCATGTTGTTTGATCAGTGTTTGCAGAAGTCTGTTTTTGACACGAATATTTTATATATTTTCCTAACAAAGTAATTTTTTTTATTCTTTTTTTTTCTTTAAATTTTTAAGCGGTTGATTGAAAAAAAAAAAGAATAACGTTTGTACAAGACTTTATATTCAGATTATGCCTTCGGAAAAATCTGCTTCACAGCGGTTTAAACTTGCCAATGTAAAGTATCCATTTTTTCTAGAAAGCCTTTTGAGGAAAAAAAAAGGCCAAAGTTTTAAGATGTCCATAGACTATCTTTGAATTATACTAAGTAGTGGTAAAAAAGGAAAAGAAAGAGATAAGACGTAGGTATACTTAGAATTTTATGTACCAAAATCGATATCCATATGCTTTTGAACATTTCTTATGCGAAAGAGAATAAAAAAAAATCGTTAAAGTTGTCAAATTTCTATACAATTTTAAAATTATTCTACAAAAACAAACCGTTGCTCACCTGGACATGGTCTCCCTGTGTCGCATCTGCGGCTTTCTCTTGCAGTTCCAAGACAGATCTTTCCTCCGTACAACGGCCGGGGATTGGTGCACGACCTGACCCTATCTTGAACTCCCTGCCCACATGGACCCCTGCATACTGTCCACTTACTCCATATTGTCCAACCTCCGTCCACTAGGGGTTTGTAGAAGTAATAGTTTTAAGTTGAAAAGCTAAACATTACGAAAGATTTAAACTGCAGTCATTTTACATTATATTTCAAATTCTGACTTTTATTCAACTTATGATATTTGGTTTTAATTTTCTTTCCTTTTTATACTTTCTCACAAACCAAACTACAGGATGGTATTCAGTTTATTGACAAATTCCCTGTTTACGGTCAAAAGTCAAATAGCTTAAATTTTAAGCATGGAGCATCAATAAGATGCTTAGTTACTGTAAGTGTTCTATCTATTAACAGAATAACACAGAAAAGGTTTAAGTTTTGTTTAGATATACTGTTGTTAATTACCAAAGACAATATTTTTTAAAGTTTTATGTTTTGTTTTGTTGTTTCATTTTTTTACATTTAAACATTTATTTCCTTCTTTTTGTTTGCATCCCGAAAACCTCTTAGTTGGGATGGGTCCGGAGATCTAAAAAATTTTTAACACATTTAAAAACGTTCTAGAAAACTAAACCTTTCCTCACCCGGACATGGTCTCCTTGTGTCGCATCTGCGGCTTTCTCTTGCGTTTCCAATACAAATCTTTCCTCCGTACAACGGCCGGGGATTGGTACAAAACCTGACCCTATCCTGGACTCCCTTCCCACATGGTGCTTTGCATACTGTCCACTTACTCCATATTGTCCAACCTCCATTAACTTGGGGTTTGTAAAGCAATAGGTTTTTAAAATGAGAAAAGTATATCACTACGAAAGACTAAAACGTAGTCTATTAACATCAAATTTCAAATTTAGACTTTTATTGAATAATTACACTCGAAACTGTCTAACGTCCATCAACTAAAGGAGGATAGGCCTAGAAACTACTAGAAAATTTTTTATAGCAAACGCGTAACGATGCGACGCGAAATAAACCACTTTGAGAAATTTTCAATACTAAGAAAAGTGAAAATTGGAATAGGAAAACAAACGTAATCAATGGTGCTCAAAATGATCTTTTTCTTTTAATCGTGCTTTGGAAAGAAATGGTGACAAAAAATAGTTTGAGGTTCCAAATGTACAACAAAAATCTTTCTGAAATCAAAGAAAACCTTTGCCCACCTGGACATGGTCTCCTTGTGTCACATTTTCGGATTTGTTTTGCAATTCCAATGCAGATCTTCCCTCCGTATCTCGGCGGTGGATTGGTACAAGACCTGATCCTATTCTGAACTCCCTGTCCACACGGACCCCTGCATACTGTCCACTGAGTCCAAAAGGTCCAACCTCCATCCACTGCAAAAGCAAAAGAAAAGCAAAATAATGTTTTTCTGTTTAAAACTAAAATATTTCTGAGAACTTTAACTAAATGGTCTAAATAGCAGTAGTTTTACAATTATTTTCAAAGTAATGAACACAGATTTGAGTTTTACAAGTTATAGACATGTTTCGGGAGTACAGCTCCCATCGTCAGTGTGTTTTAAATCTCTAAATCTATTGGCATAATTTATAGAGCAAGTTTTTGTCTTCCTATCTCCTCATTGTGCACATTATATTATAGCTTAGTTTACCCATATCTTGTTTACTGTATTTCTGTATGGGGATCAAC
>JAOEHV020375920.1:0-10921 GCA_025447995.2 Isaurus tuberculatus | reverse complement strand
TTTTTGAAAAAAAAATGGCTCCTAACTTTTTGGACTTGGCAACCACTTTGAAAAATTTAGGAGCCAGATGGCTCCTTTAAAAAAAGTTAATTTCGTGCCCTGTTGGTCCCCTTTGGGTCAGGTCCTTTAGTCAATATCTTTACCCACTTGGAGTGGGTGCTCAATCTCCAGAGCCAGAGGCTCGTGTTTTAGTGGCCAGTGGCACAGATTTTAACATGAAAGTCAATTCTACGTAGGAAGGAAAAGCAGAGATCCTGGACAAAAACCGTCGGAATCATATTGAGATTGACAAATCTCAGCCCATCATGTGCAAGCCCCAGGACTCGAACTCAAGTCCCAACAGTGGGAGGCATGAGTGATAATCACAAGGCCAACGTATGACCTCAACGCAAGCTTGAGCCCTCTTGTGTGTTTTTCATTTGTGTAATTAGAACAGTAGAGAAAACAAGTCTTTCACTCTTCAAGAACTAATTGTGAACTTCTTAACAAGTTATTATTTTGCCCTCATAGTTTGGAAATTTTGATAATAGTTTTTTCTAAAAATATTAGTGTTTTGGTTTTATTTGTCAACAAATTGTGAATGAATTCCTGATTCAGACCTTGAAATGTACTAATTCTACTGTTGTGGAAAAAATATTTGTTTTTTTAACACTTATTCTCCAATATTTTCTCCTCTGGGTTTCATTGGAAAAGATGGTATTGACCATTATTGGCAAAGGAGGGCATAAAAATTTTCTCTTGGTTTTGTTCAGACCTAGACAAAAATGACCAAATTGGATGGTCGGTACTTGATTGCTGATCTCAGGACTGTTCCAATGAGATTTGAAAGGTTGTAAAGTTATTTTTTGCCAAGTGAAAAATTTAAAAATCATGTTAATAATTTTTTTTTGTCAGGCGACAAGCTCATCTGTGTCTTTTGGCAAACAACTGTGATGAACCAATGTATGTCAAATTGATTGAAGCTTTGTGTGCCGAGCACAGCATCAATCTGTTAAAGGTTGATGATAGCAAAAAACTTGGAGAATGGGTTGGCCTGTGTAAGATTGACAAAGAAGGCAAAGCCAGGAAAGTTGTTGGATGTAGCTGTGTTGCAGTGAAGGTAGAGATTATTACTACTTTCATTAATATTCAGACAACAGGAATCAATATTTGCAGTCATCTGAGACAACTAAAAAGTTGCACGGATGAATCAAATAACTCCTAAGTTTGTTCTTTGGATGAGTAAAGTTTTACTTTGCCAAAATGTCTTTCTTAAATATTCATATGATGCTATCATGTACAATTAACCTGCATTCTTATCACTTCTTGACCATTTGAAACTTTGATCAGAAAAAGGACGTAACTGCATTGAAATCATAATTTTGGGTGCCATCTTTGATGATGTGTTTCTCAGTTTGGTTAAAACCCCTTATTACTAACTACTGTGATTTCATTTCAATAGACAAACAAAATCTTTAATATGTGAGTGTGTATTGCAGCTGGATGGAAATAAAAAAAGCAGAATGTTTCTGTTACACATAATTTTATCTCAGTTCTTTCCATGATTCTGCACTGTTATAAGAGCAAGCAAAATTTAGCCAGGGCAAGTATACCATCTTGCTTACTTGTCTGGCTTACAACTTTGATAAAAAATGAATATGGATCCCTGAGACAACATTGTTTTCTTCCCAAGTTTTCTAAGCTTTATGTCTTTTGAATTAAGTAAAATAAGTATCAGCTTGTAGATGGTGGATTGATGACAGTTCAGTCCAGGATTACTCAAAAACTCTTTCAAAACCAACCTATGTCAAAATATGTTGATCATTAGACCATTTATAACAACGATCAAACTATTTCAACCTAGCTTTGTTTAAATCACATCTTTAATTAAAAGTTCTCTTTCACTTAACAATACAAAATACCAAAAAAATAACCAGATCTATAGGCTTATAGGTGCTTGAATGATTATCTTAGCTTGGTTTAACTTTCTCATATATTCATTTAAGTAAAAGTTTTTAAATTCTTGTTTAGCTTTTTTATAGTAGCAGTTAGAAAATATATGAAAGCTCATAGTTAGGGGTTTCATTAAGGATTTAATCAGGAGGGCATCAGGCTATTACAGCCACGCAGGAAAAAAAGCAAGGCATAAGATAGTAGCAGCATTAGAGTTTATATATGTTCTCTTAAATGTTGAAAGCAGCCGGGCAAAGTTGTGTTCACAGCCGGTCAATATGCCTAGTGCCAGGCCCTTAATGAAACACCTGGATAGTATTCTTAATACTGACATCTCCGGTGATGATAAATCGCTCCCTCTTCTGAGTTGATGAAGACAAAAAGCGTAACCGAACCCAATTAAAACCTGAGGAGATATTGAGTATTAACATTTTAAAATCAATGTAAATTGAACCATTATTTTTCTGTTGTATTTAAACTGAATTTTTTCATTTTGTAGGACTATGGAAAAGAAAGTCAAGCACATGATGTTGTTATGCAGTACTTCAAATCCAAGAGGGGTGGTTAATTTTATATCTCCTGATTTGCAGTGTTAGAAAATAAAGAACCACTTTAAAGTGAAGTTGTTGAGCCTTTATCTCAATTCTTTAAGCTTGTTTGATTGAATATGTGAAATGTATAAAAAATAAGCTGCAAAATAGAATATTAAATGTATTTTATTCTATCAAAGTCCATTTTGCAGCAGCTGGAGTGTGTTGGAGCCAAGTGCATATGAGTTGAAATCCTAAAGTTTTGCATTAAATTCTGACTGTGTGGCTCTTTTCTTTTAATCGACCGACTGAAAAATTGGTAATAATAGAACCCATAGGGCTTACTACCTGCCAACATGTTTATAATTCAAGTCACTTTGTTCAAAAATATTTCAGTCATTTAATTAGGACAAAAGTTAAGACTTGGTTTAAACCTGCATTTCTATCTTAAACATGCTTTTCCCTGCAAAACACTGATGATAGCGAGAGACGTCTTACTGCTGCTACATCATAGGTTACCAGGCCCCAGACGCTCGGTCAAAATTTACATTCCAATCTTTTTTTGATTAAAAAGCATACTTTGATGTGGAAATTTTCTTCGGCTATTCAAATTCTGAGGTCATGGATCACAATAGTTTTAATCTAAAAAATAAAAAATAAGCTTGATAGGGACTTTAACAGTTTGCAAAATTCCGTATTGGCCTGGCAGAAGATCAAGGGTAGCTTAGATTCGAGTAGACCAATCTGTCTCTACCAAATGAAATGAAATTACTTGAAACATTAACATGAATGTATTCCTCGAAATAAATCCAATACAAATATCAAATAACCACGTTTATAATTTGTAAGTAAAAAAAAATCCCTAACAGTATGGCATCAATATCTCCTCCCTTTGTGACCCTTGAAGCATCTAGTAACTTGTAAAAGCTGTGGCTTGCGTTACCTGACTGAGCAAAATTTTGTCAGTTTCGGATCTGAGTAAACGAAATTTTCATTGATGTTCACCACCGTCTTTGTATGATACAAACACTAAAACCCTCTGGCGACAAACTTTATTTCAGACATTCCTGGAGGGATTTATAAGAAAATTAACTTATCAAAAACAGTCTACTTCCAAACACAGAAATGCATTATGAATTAGCTCTAATAACTAGAAGTAATCAGGTTAGTGAAATGCTTTCGACATGTTTGTGAGCTTTGCTACTGGTCGCGGTCTAAACCAAATCGAAAGGTGCTGGTGATTGTACTGAAATGCCAAATTCTTTATAATCTTTTGTCTTTTGAGAAGAAAAGTGAAAATACGATGCGCAGCTGAGTATTATTGAAATTCGAGATATTTGGAAATGTGACGAAACACTCGAGTATTTGATATATCTTCTCAATCGAAACTAAAACTAAGGAGTAAACGAAGGTCACGGTTATGATTTCTTTTGTTTTAACTTGATGAATTATTAATGATTTGAGAATGCTTTATCAAGGGAGGAGCTTAAAATAAAAATACGGAACTAATAAGAGTAAATTCCTAAAAATACAATAATAACATTTTTATGTGTGTTTTTTTTCTGTTTTTCATTTTGTGTAACGTTTTATAGTTAGTATACTCTTAAAAATTCGCAAGGAGCAAGAATAAAATATCACTATTTTAAATCGTTAAGTTTTTGACGAAATTAAGCTTATTAATATCTTTTATAATAAAGTTTTGTAGTTACACAATACTTCTACACTTCTGGATTTTAAAAAGTTGCAAAAGAAAATGCGATTTTAAAAATTTTCCTTTACAAATATAATAATTCTAGACTTTTAGCACTTTTAATTACAGTTAGTTTAGACAATTGAAAGTTGAAATTTTTTGTCTTATTAGCGTAAAAAAACAGGACTTAAGTCATGGAGACTTGAAATTTCATCTAACATAAATAAGGCAAAGTAATATTGGAATATGAATGAGAAATGACCCATGGGCGGCGGAAGCAAAAAATTATGGGGGGGAGGCACAATGGATATTGTAAAAGTTCGTTATTAACCCATCCCACTCCCTTTCCTTCATTATAAGTCGAAAACTACCTCTGAAATTTCTATTCAAAAGTTACTGTTGTTAGCAAGATTATTACTGGGGGACCTTCCCCCCAACCAAATTATTGGGGGGACCAGTGCCCCCCCCGGCTCCCCCAGTTCCGCAGCCCATGATGATCTCATAAAAATCAGACAAACTTATCACTGAAAGTGAAACACGTCTGCTATCCGCGATAATCACTTTTACTTCCTATTTTGTTTTTCAAAGTTGATCGTGATAAATATGCTAAAAACTGAACGGTTAAGACGGAGAACAACCAACAGCGTGATGGGGAGAGGGGGTGTTTCAGTTCTTTTTGAGTTTGACTGCAGCTGCTTGTGACGTATGTGGATATTTTTAGATAGTGGTGATGTAATCATTGATCTTCAAACACATGCAATCGAGGCTTTGCCCAGATTATCAAACATTCGGAAATGGCGGAACCACCATTACAAGGAGACAGACCTCCACCTTATCATTATGGTGCTACTGCCCCAAATCCGAACTATGCAGCTCCACAACCTTATCCTCCGCCGCAAGGTAGATAACTATAAATAGTTAACCATTTGTTTTTTTTCCTTACATTCTTTGCTTTAAAGTTGAACCAATCGATTTTTTGCGATTACGATTTAGGGTGCCCTCAATTTAGTCACAAGACTTGTAAAAGAAAATTTCAGTTTTTGATAACGCAGTTTTTTACTTATTTAAAATTCTGCAACGTTTACTTCGATCTCAAAATTATCAAAAAGATATTATCGTTTGTTTTACTTTCTGACCTTTCACAGTTCGTAAGAGAATCTTATGGATAACTCGAGTTCATTGCTTATACGGAATTAAAATCTACAGTCCTCCCATGGCCATTTATTTAAAAATCAGACGCATCACTACACGATTTTGTGCTATAAACTTCAAAAGTCAATGCGTCATTGTCTGCTTCGATTTAGTTATCAAAAAGTTATAAGCTGGACGAAATTAACATATCCAACGATAAAAATAAACCAGCTAAAAAGCCCCATTTATTTCCAAGTGGCTCCTTTAGATGTTTGGTGTTTATTGCAAGTTTTTTTAAATCTTAAGAAGATATTTTTAGCCTGGCGCTGAATGGGAGAATGATTAACAGATTAGCTTCATGTCGAAAATGGTACCAATATATACAACTAAGAAGATAAAGGAAAAATATCAGTATAATATCGTTTTTGGATTGTACTTACAATACAATAAATTTATTGATGTCCCTGAAGAGGGCTTTTCAGATTCAATTTACACATGAACTGTACTTTAACTAAACTAAAGTAAGAAATACACTATTTACAAAATTTAAAAAAACAAAATTACCTTAAAAACTTATTATAAATTACTACTATTATTAGGTTGACAACCTAAAACTATCACTTTAATCATCCATTGTATTATGTTCTTTTATTAACATATTCTATTGTTTCATTTTCAATTTATGTGCTATGTGCAATACTTGAACTCATTATTCTGATGAAGGCATGAGGGATGCCGAAACATGTCGATTTCTATAAATATAATATGGATCTACATCAAAGTTTTAACTAGCCTACTGCTTCTACGTCTATTATTACTTAATAGAAGTTATGACTACTCTTAAGGGTGTTTTTAAAGAGTTTTATTGAATTTTTCTTAGCAATACTTTTGGGTATAGAGTTCCAAATATCAACTGCTCTATAAGAGAACGACTGTTGAGCTAACTTAGTTCTACACATTGGGATCTGTAGCTTGTCACTGTTCCATGTGTATCGATTATGAATCTCAGATATTAAGATATTAAACAGAAACAACAAATACTTGGAAGCTAAACCCTTCATACATTTGAACATACCAGCATCTCTAAGATACAACAATTTAGATATTGGTAAAAATTTTAATTTTTTCAGTGTAGGAGTTATATGATCGTACTTTCGTTTACCAGACATTATTTGAGCGGCAAAATTTTGAACTAGCTACAGTAATTAAAAATTGGAATTGTTTTGACAGTAATATTCAATGGAAAGTTTTATGTCTAATGCTCATTTTTTTTACTACATATTTGCTAAGTAGAACATAACTTATACACGCATAAAAAAGAAAATAAAAAGGCTAACTGTAAAAGACAACATTTCGTTGCCATCCCGGCAACATCACCAGGTCAACTGAATGTAAAATTTTTCTGTATGCTAATATAGTAGAAAACTATTCAACTGTGATACAACAATAAGTCAAAGAACAATCGCTTACTGAAAACAAAGACAAACTCTAAGACAAAAGAACAAAAATCAAAGTTCGATACAGAGAGTACGAGCGAATGAATTCTATAGCACTGTCACAATTAACTTGTGCGATCACAGCCTTTTCCAGTTTCCTGAATAAAGGTAGTTGTCCATCGCGTTTTAAAATCTTGATGAACATAACTTTTGGCATACAATTTAATAAAAAGGCTAACTGTAAAAGACAACGTTTCGTTGCCATCCCGGCAACATCATCAGGTCAACTGAATGTAAAATTTTTCTATATGCTAATATAGTAGAAAACTATTTGACTGTGATACAACAATAAGTCAAAGAACAATCGCTTACTGAAAACAAAGACAAACTCTAAGACAAAAGAACAAAAATCAAAGTTCGATACAGAGAGTACAAGCGAATGAATTCTGTAGCACTGTCACAATTAACTTGTGCGATCACAGCCTTTTCCAGTTTCCTGAATAAAAAAAAAAAAAAAAAGGTAGTTGTCCATCGCGTTTTAAAATCTTGATGAACGTAACTTTTGGCATACAATGTAATAAAATCGAACTTTGATTTTTGTTCTTTTGTCTTAGAGTTTGTCTTTGTTTTCAGTAAGCGATTGTTCCCCCATTCCCCTCGCGGCTCGCTTCGCTCACCGACTCGTTCTCGCGGCTTCGCCGCTCGTTCCCCATCGCTGCAAGAGAGCCTGTTCGCAGGCTAGGGTATGGCAGTTTAGATAACATTTATCAGTAGTCTAAGTCAAATCCTCCATACATTTGAATTCTAGGTGCGTTAAGTAGGAATTGATCACTAGAAAAATTTTTGTTTTTCATATGGGAAAACTAGAAAAAATAAAAAATCCTTGGTGATAGCACAAAGAAAAACCAAAAAAAAAAATCAAGCCTTCAAGAAAAAAAATTTTGGAAAGCCATGCAATGAAAATGAAAAAATTCATTGAGCAGAAATTCCCTTTTCCACTAATTACTACAGGGCTAAAAATAATGTCTGGTCAGTGGCTGGACATCATATCTGGCCAAATCGATTTTAGCTCAGTCATACCCTGTTTCTGTCCAGACAAACTTTTTTGCAAAATATATTCATTTTATTGTCGTTTTTGGGGTGTGTTTGATTTCCGTTTCTTTAATTGTTGTTCTGAGCCTTCAGTTTGTATAGCCTTTTATAATTAAAAACATTTTGTGAGCACAATTATTTTTACCATGAAATTTATATTACTCCTGTCCTGTACCCGGCCCATTGCATTACCGTGTGCTTGCATTTCGTCCGTCATACAGAAATAATATTTAAATTAATGCAGGGCTTTCAATAAGAGGCGGCAGCTGGCAAATTTCACCACCTATCTGAAATAAAATCGCCGCCTTTTTTGATAGCTAAAGTAAACTACTCAGATGATGCAAATAAAATGAGAAATATCAGATACTTTGCCGTCTATTTGTGATTGCTACATCATGCTCTCACAGCCAAAATTGTATTCACAAAATGTCTTTTAGCTGAGAATCTGAGGAAAAAACCTTTTGAAAAAATTACGTTTCTGTCTTTGTAAAAAGACTTAAATTGTCCCTAAAAAGTGACCAGTCACAATGACCGCCGATCAAAAGATTTGACCGGTCAAGTTGCAATTTTGGCCGGACATTGTCCGATGACCGGCCGTTATTTTTAGCCTTGCACTATGTGATGTCTGAGGGAGAGGAGGGGAGGTATTTATTTGTTTGTTGCATAACTCCTACTAACAGTGAAAATTGAGTTCAATGTAGTCTGGAATCCTAATTAACTATCCTTATCTTGAGCATTTTTATGCTCATTGTCAATCGTTAATGTGGTACACTCCATTTTTATATACATTTTATATATATTTATATATGTCAGGCTGAAAATTATGTAAAATCTAAGAACATACTAAGAACATACCTGAGGCTGAGGAGAGATGAAGAGTATTTGTTTGGATATTGTACAAAAATTTAATCTAGGTTGATCATAGGAATTATTTGTGACTTGGCTAGTTTAGTTTATTGTTCATTATTTTGTATGTACAGTTATAGTGTTTGAACAGACAAAGACCCGATTCTCAGTCACAAACTCTGCACAGTTCCATCACAGTGAATTTAAAAAATAAAGTACTGGACAAAACAAGTCATTAAGTTCTATAAAACCCCGGATTCTATGAAGGGCAATACATGATGAGCAGAACAAAGTATTTGAAAATGTGATATAAGCAATGGTACTAGCATTATACTTTGAGCATTAAAATTATGTAAGGCTGAAACCCAGAAAATATTTAACAAAATTCAGCCTTGGCCTAAAAATTAAATGTTCTTATAAAAAAAAAGCGTATCACATACTGTTTCAATTTTTTGTGTTGCATCACTTACAATTAATGATTGCTAAAGCTAAATCCTTATACGAGCCTAGTGGCCCATGGGGCCGGCGCTTATCTCCGGTTTCCATAGTGTTAAGCGGATGAGAGTCATTGACTCCCCCTAGACGGGACACTAATCCATCACAGGTTAGCTCCCAGCTGAAGCTGGTACTCATTTACCGACCTTGTAAGGATGGAAAGCTGAGTAAGCTTTGGCGGAAAAGAAGGTCACACAAATGTTCAATTTTCGGTACAGCTGAGGAATCGAACCTGGGACCTTGTGGTTGGAAGGCATAGATCTTACCAACTGCGCCAACCACGCCGCCATAATTAATTATTGGCTAACTGGTTTTTGGTTTTCTTGTTGAACAGTTTATAAAAGAACTAATGAAGTGTTCAGAGAGTTGGTAAAACATGTGATATAATCAACTCTAGGTTCAAATGCTTAATCATTGTCGTATAGAGTTGGAAGATGATGTTTCAACTGTTAATGTGAATTACTCTGACAAACAAAAATAATTCAACCACACTACTGCCACCCAACTCTCACCACTCTTTTTCCTTTTTGTTGGCAAAACTTCCTTGTCGCAAAACAACCTGTAACCAGACAAAGTGTGAATGCTTTGGGTTTTTTTATTACCACTTGGCAAGTTGTTTAAAGAAAGTGAGAAAATTCATATTTTTTTAGGAAGTTAAATTGTCTGAAAGCAGCCCCTATGTGTGCTAGAACTAGAAATTTCCTCACAGTACTGAAAGATTTACACAAATTTTAGCTACACTGTACTACTGTTTTTTCTTTTGAGAACCAATCCTTCTAGTAGAAGGCTTGGTTCTCAAAGGAAAAAACAGTAGTAGCTAAAATTTGTGTAAATCTTTCAGTACTGTGAGGAAATTTCTAGTTTCTTCTAATTGTATTGTAAAGACTTACTAACCAATCTTTTTTTTGCCTCTTTGGAAGGTGGTTACCAAGATCCCATGCAGGCTGGTTATCAACCAGCACAGCCCATGCCTCCCCCTGCTCAGCAGACAACTACAATCATTACACAGCCTCAGACATGTGTTGTCAGTGTGTGTTTCGGAGAAACACCTGTGAGTATGGTGTGTCCATACTGCCACACACACATTGTGAGTTGTACAAGATATGAAGCTGGGACACTAACTTGGCTTGCTGCAGGTGGCATCTGCCTCTTTGCGTATGTATCTAAGAAACAATTCACCCATGGATGTGTTTTTCATAATGTATTTCTGAGGATGTGGGACTCGGGTGTCCATGAGTGGGTTGGTGATGATGGCCAAATAAATATTCCATTTTCTCCCTTTGGAAACCCATTGAAATTTTGACCTTGTTAAATGAACTTGTATTCTTGATGGCCGAATATTTCATTTTTGTTGATTTTTGTGCTGTTTATTAACAATTATGCCAGAAACATAATATGGAGTTGGTCAATGTTGATCACCTTTATTAAGAAGTGATAGACAGCTGTTGAGGTGTGAAAGACAGAATCGGGCAACAGTGGTCACCTTTGATGTGAAGCGACTGAGCTAACTAACGAGAAGCATAGCACAGAGTTGGTCAACAATGGTCACCTTGGATATGAAGTGACTGCTAACTAACGAGGAGCATAGCACAGAGTTGGTCAACAATGGTCAGCTTTGATATGAAGTGACTGCTAACTAACGAGGAGCATAGCACAGATTTGGTCAACAATGGTCAGCTTTGATATGAAGTGACTGCTAACTAACGAGGAGCATAGCACAGAGTTGGTCAACAATGGTCAGCTTTGATATGAAGTGACTGCTAACTAAC
>JAOEHV020375815.1:0-10921 GCA_025447995.2 Isaurus tuberculatus | reverse complement strand
GGGGGGGGGGGGGGGGGCGGGGGGGGTTTCAATTGACTGGTGCATTATATTGAAGTATAATATTTATCATAATATCATATCAGTTCAAGATTATTTTATTACATCATTATAATTTGTTGTGCAACTTTGAGTGGCATGATGGATCCACTTGAAATGACCTGCTCCCAACACCTGTGGCTGTGGCCATATTTAACACAGGGCTAACCCCGTGATCTCTTAATCTTTTCAGGTTTCTGCATCGGAACTGCTTACAAAAATTAAAGTTACAATCATTTCAAATAATTGGTGACGCTTACCCCACTGTTCTGCATAGTTGGGCATCGGCCAAGTTGGCAATTCCTTCACTCCAAGGTTGTTGTGGTGGGCCGATCAACTTTCCATTCACGTTGACGAGGTACACAGGATGACCTGCATGTAAAGTTCGAACAACTTGCGATTTCTGCAGCTCAGCTGATTCCAATTTTACGCCGGCTGGAACGCTAAAATTTGTCCAAAGAGTGGCAAAAGACACTTCCTCCATGCCGTTGGTTATAAATTTTAAATTGTACAAGATCGTAGGTTAATCGACCTTCTTTAAGCCTGAGAAAGTCAATATATTTCTTATTATAGTTCTTAAGGACTTGTAAAGGGACTATGTTAAAACTTAAACAGCTTCAATTCACTACAAAACAAAACAAATTTACATTCATTCTATCCTCACATGCATATTCCATTCTGCTTTGAGCGCGAAATCAGCAAGCTGAAGCAACCAAATATGGAATGCGATCGCTGATTGGCCGACGCATTTGAAATGTAACCATGGGCACACACTGAAATTTATTATTGGCAAATAAAAACTTCATGAGGCGTGTGGCTCAAATTGTTTGTAAATATTTGGCAATTTCCTTTGTTTTAGGATTTATTCAAAGCGATTCAGGTGTTTATCCGCGAATGGCAACTTTTAATGCGAATTCAACGCAGAGTGCAACACGAAATTACAGAATAACGGTGAAAAATGAGCACGAAGAAGCGACATCTCTTGGAGGTCGCCAGACCTCGGATTATGAGCTCCTATCAGAAAATGATTTAAGTTTATTATCTGAGGAACAACTCGAGGAGTTCTTAGAACAAGCTCGCGATGTAAACAGACGATTAAAAGATTATGAAAAGAGAAAACATTGTCACGAAAACCCTAGTTTGTCTGATGGAAGGAGCGCAGAGATTGTACTTCCGGCAATCGACCCGACTCGCAAAAACTCTTTGGTTGCCAAAGAACACGTGATAGGAAGTTTTAATCATTCAAGAAATTCTAACAAAGAGCAAGGGCAACGTCTTAAAACCAAGAATTGAGTTGTGGTGAGTAATGTCGCACTAATGACGGGTTTCAGCATTATTACAATTTACATACCACTTATTAACCTTAATATTATATATCAATTATTAACCAAGAGTCAGGTCATTACAGACATCTCAGACCGAGGCCTTGCTGTAATGACCAAGCGATGGCGCGGTCGTCTGAGACTGTAATGATCAAACGGATGAGGTTAATAAGTTGTTTATTATATGGCCTTTATTCTATTTTCGGGAGAAAACGAAAAAATACCGGACGTTAATTAATTCCATATGCGCTTGCGCGCGCGCACTCATTTCAAACGACGTTCACTCGGCAGTCGCAGCGAAAAACAGGCAAAAATGATTTCTTCAAAAATGAACAGTCAAAACTAAATGTTCAAAAAAAAAAATCTAATAATGACATTACAGGGAAATCTTGCCCTCCCAGCAGCCAATCAGATTGCAGGAAACTATCTAGCCATATAATAATACTATTTTATTATTTTTGTCACTATTATATGTACTCATTAGTTATTGTAATTTTCTTATCATCGTACTGTTTCAGGGCCGTAGCAAGGGGAGGGGCCGGGGGGGGGAGGGCCCGTGCCCCCCCAGTTTTTTCCCCAATGTAGTGGCTACCTTTTTCATAGAAAGCATGCCCCCGGACAACCCTAGAAGCCTTGCGCCTTCTGACCGAGGCTGTGCCCCCCCAGTTTTCCAAGGCTTGCTATGGCCCTGTGTTTAATAGGCTTAGTTAACTTTTATTTCAACAATGAAGTTTTTTTATCAAATTTTCTTAAATTTTCTTCAAGGTCAGTATGTGGATGACTGTCGTTCCAGCCCTGATCAACTGTGTTATTTATAAAGTGAAATGTTAAAGTTTCAAGTCAAAGACTCCATGGCTGGAAGTATGCAAAACCTTTTCAAAAGAAATAGAGCTACATTTTAATAAATAAAATTATGTTTAATGCAATAAATTTGTTCAAATAGCCCATTATATTATTTCTGTTGACTATTTTACTGACAACAAAATACATTTTCAAGATTTTTTGTAATAGCTGCAAAGAGTCTGAAATTATTAGTTATTCAAACTTCAGTGACAACCAGTGACCTCTATATAATACTAGTGCAAAGAACTCAATAATAGTTTCATGGTTTGTGTATATTTAAAATCCCAAATGTTTTCCACTCAGTCTTTTCTAATTGCTACATTTACAGTATGAATTTTTAATAAAAAATCTTCATAGTTTGAAAATTTATATTCTTATATTTAGGCCATTTAAAAAAAATTCCCGGTTTATCATCAAAATTTTCCCAAAATTCAGTGAGGGAGGGCGCTTTTTTTTTTTTTTGCACGTGCATGCCGGCACACGTCACAGGTCGGTGCCCTGGACCGACTTTGATTTTGACAGCTCAAAACAAGCCGCGCATCTCTCATTCACTGTTGCGGTCAGGCTATTTTCAGCAAAACTTCGGCTCATAATTTAACCCCTTTATATATCACGACATGCCGCACCGCTAGCCGAAAACTTTCTCGCTCTTTTTATATTTTTTTGTTTCGCAAAAGCTAAAAAGAACAATTTTTTTTATTTTTTATACATTTCTTTTATTCAAAAAAAAAAGTCAGTGTGCTGGCAAAAATCAGTGCACGCGCTGATGATAAACCGGGAATTTTTTTTAAATGGCCTTATATATTCTTACTAGACTCCTACCTGTTGATTTAAATTTTCAAAACTGTTGCATCAGCAAGTTGGTAAAGGACACATGACTTAATCAAGTCTAGGTTGAAAAGTTAAATTTAAATCTTTGCCAATATCGGAAGAGCAGAAGGCTGGCATTCCACAAAATAGCAATTTACAGCTCAATGATTAACTATTTCAACCTAGAGTTGATTAATTCAAATATTTTTAGCCTTACGGGCTCATGCAATTTTCATACTTTTTTGCAAAACTCACTCGTGCAAATTATTTCCAAATTGAACTTGAAACCATATGATTACCTATACTAATTAATGCCAAAAAACATCCCAATCATTCTAATTTATCCAAAATTTCCCATAATACAGTGACCGTAAGCTGGGGAGAGGAGGAAGGGGTTTGGGGAGTTTGGATGAACCCCCTAAATACATGAAGGTGACTGCAAAGAATGATCAAAGATTATTTGTTGACTATTGCAAAAAGAACACTGTCATGAGAATGCATGTTGACACAAAATTAGTTCATGGCTACAGGAAAATGAGTACTACATGTGAAATGTAATTCCTTTCCTTGACCATATCATAATGTCTCTCAGTATGCAGTTTGCACTGTGTGCCATAATTGCAACTTCTCTTATTGGGCTTGTTGTAAGCATATTCTTTTAAAGAGATGTTTGCTCAACAATTGCGTTACTAAATATGCAGCAGATATGAAGCAATGGAAGAACCACTTCTTACCCATCTCTACCGGATTTGCAGCCTGCATCTCCTGTACATACAGAAGCAATCCATAAATGTGATGTAACATTATTCCTAACATTGCCATGCTCTTGCAAATTGCCAGCACTATCCCCGTTACATCTTGTGAATGCGAGAAGTGCAAGTGCATTATGCTGCCTAAACAATTACATGAGAGATTCCATGGGAAAAAGCCCGCTTAGGGATGGACCATTAGAAAAGTTATGGGGGGGTGGTGGGCGAAGTACAAAAAACAATTCATGCAAGGGAAAATGAAGTGGAAAAAAAAAATTCATGCAAGCAGAGTAGTCCTGGAAAACATTCTTGCAAAGTCAAAAAAAATATTCATGCCAGGGAAACATCAAAGGAAAAAAATTCGTGCACCTCGAAAATTCCCTGCCCCCCATAACTTTTCTAATGGTCTGTCCCTTACATCCTCCTTCACATCCATTATAACACAGAGCTAGATAGACCTTGACAAAGTGGATGTTTGCTATGCTTGCCTCCACCCTCGTAGATTAGAACTGGACAGTCTGTTGAGCTAAGTGTTATGCTAGGCAAACCTAAAGATGATGTACATATTCTTCAGTTTTGCTAATTAATCCCTGCTATTAGGATAGCTGATTGATAGTCAGTAAGTACTGCAGTGGAAAGAATAAAATACTGCCTGAAACAGTTATTGACAGCCTCTGTTTCTGACTCTGTAACCCTCTTGAAACACAGGAAATGCCATTTCAGGGGGTTAAATTTTGAAATTTCCCAGACCCCCTAGTAGACTCGCGTCTTTGGTGCTTTATTGTCCCCAAATCAACTAACGAAATCCCCCAGACAAAAACTAGCCAATGGGCCTGTAATAACTAATGTCATTCACAAAATGTTATTAGGAGAGAAAATTTTTACTCTTCCTACAGAACTTAAAATTATATCTATTTTATAAAAAAAGTTCTCTTTTCTATAAATTAGAGAAAAAATATTAACTGTTCTTTGTATACTAAGCTTATACATCTTTATAAAATTACAACAACTAATTCTAATCTTCAAAGCAAACAATGCAATTTTTTGTGGCCTTTTCTTTAGAAATTACAGATGTATTATATAAAATCTAAGATTATCGAGAGATGTAAAACAAAAAAAAGAACGATTAATTGAATTTTAACTAAAAAGGTTCATTTTCTAATTATATAACACCATTTCCCATTAAAACATATATAACGTAAAACCTAACTTAAGCTGGTATAAAACTCAGAACCATAATATCTAGACACTGTATGATTTGTATATTAATTTTTTTAGAATCAATTAACAAATCATGACAACATGCTGTACAACTAACCATTACATTGATTGCTTACAATTTCTGAATTTTTTAACAAGGCTAAACTAAGCAAAAACTGTACATAAGAATTAAATATAAGAGCTTGACAGGAGTTAGCTTGATTCAAGAACATGCTCAAACTTGACTTGATTGTTGAAGATGCCAAATCTCTGGTTTCGCTCTTTTAACCAAGGTTTTCTGGGGTTTTTTTTCGTTTTTATTTTTAGAGAGATTTTTCAATTAACAAGTATTTTAATTAGTGAGTACAGCCAAAATGGCAATCAACTGAAAAATGAAAACCTTCAAAAATAATTTTTGAGGTCAGTAGAAAACATAATTTGCAAATCAAAAAAAAATTTCCTTGAATTTAAGATGACTACTGGAATCTATGGCTTTTTGACGTAAATAAAAGAAAGAAAATTCATCCCTCAAACAAATAAAGTTTTTGATCATTATGTCTTTCAAGAACCTTATACCATTTTTCAGTCATTTTTTCATTTGGCCAATGTATTGCTTCCAAAACCTTAAATGACAATTTGTTTACTCCTAAGATAAAAACTGTGTTAAATGATTTATAATGGAATGATTGTACTCTGTTTCAGTCGTTTACAAAACATTTAATATGTCTGTCATCTCCATCAGAAATCAGTCGGAATCTTCTTCGTCACCATAATCATTTGCAGTACTAGAATCTAGAACAGAAAAGAGAATTTTATCCTTCAATTGCTTTGAATAAGAAAAAACTTTTCTAAAATTATGTGTTCAATTATGGTGATTGTGACGATGATGATGGTTCACAGATGATAGTGATGATGATGATGATAATACTGATGATAATATCAATGACTCACAATGGTTGTGTTGATGATGGGGATGGTGATTATGATGACTATGTGATTGTGATGATGATGGTGATGATAATTGATGACAGTGGTGGTGAAGATACTGAATAATGTTTATTTTAGTGACTTTTGGTGATAGTGACAGTAGTGATGATGGGGGTGCTGGTGATACTGCCTAACTTTAATAATGGTGGTCATTAAATTCTTACCTACTGCTCCTCTTAGTAATCGACCAACTTCAGGATCTCTAGCTAAGTCATATGGAAGTTTGTTCTCATTGTTTTTTATGTCAGTTCTTGCACCTGTAAAATAAAGGCAAAATAGACTTGTTTTAGTGGCATTTACTACAGACAATAACTGTAGTGAAAACAAAAACCACTTTAAATTCCTTTTCCCTGCATGTTCGGTCAGCATTTGTTTTCCTAATGGCTGTTTTTCATTTGCAATCCAAAGCATTTTTACTTAAACTACACCCTTCTTTCTCAAATGCTTCTCAACCATGGCACCAATGGATGTCCTTCTAGCATGCCATCGCCTGGTTAGCCTAGTTGGTAAGGTGCCAGTCTGCTGTGTGGGAGGCTGGGATTCGATTACCGGCTGGACCAACACTTAGGGTCTTAAAATAATTAAGGAGAAGGTGCTACCTTTGCTCTAACATCTGTAAATGGTTAGACCTTCACATCTTCTCAGATAAGGGCATTAAACCGTAGGCCCTCAGAGATCTTCTCGCATTACTTACCTGCTCAATGCCCTCCGTCTGCCCAAGAGTGGTAAAATCCTATATCTATAACATGCCCCCTAGAACTATTCGCCTTTAATTACTTCAAAATTTGAACCAAGTGTAAGAGCCTGAGGGTTATATCCATTTCCTTTTGAAGTACAGGTTAATACCAACTAAACAGGCTTCTTGCACAAACTCTTAGTCTAGATCTACATTTACCCACTCCTAAAGCTCAGCATTTCACATCCTATCTACAAGATGAAGTCTAAGTTTGATCATTCATCACACTCCTTTAGATACCTCACCAAATCATTCACTATGAAAATAAAAACCAAAATAATACCACACCAATTCTGCATTTAGACATTTACATACTACTTATTAACGAGAGTGAGGTCATTTCAGGGAAATCTCAGACTGAGGCCTTGTTGTCTTGGCCAAGCGAGAGCGAGAGATTTCCCTGTAATGACTGAACAGACGAGGTTAATAACTTATTTATTATATGGTCTTTAGCCTACTTTCGGAAGAAAACAAAAAGAAAAAAAACACTAGAAGTTAATGTGCACTAATTTCAAATGATGTTCACTTAGCTGAATTGGCAGTCATCATGAAAAACATGTAAAAATGAAAAAAAAATCTCATAATGACCGGTCATTACGGGGAAATCTCACCATCCCAGTAGCCAATCAGATTGCAGGAAACAATCTAGCCATATAATATTGCATATGGTGCAAAATGCAAGGCTCTGTCTCAATAACCACTTCAAAGGGTTTTTAGTAAAAATAATAAATATATACTTTATTTAACGTCTTTATGTGTAGTAAAATTCTCATCACACCAAACTCCCTGCATCTCTCCAATTAGTTCCTATGTTAAACACATGGACACATTCTAAGTAAAAGTTTTTTGATTCACTGCATATCTGAGGTAGTTGGACTTTACGTTAAAGTTTTCACATGCCCCAAGATTACCTTTCTCCAGAAGCATTTCAACAATATCTGGATGACTCTTCCATGATGCTGAATGCAAAGGTGTATCTCCTAATTTGTTCTACAAAAAAGAGACAAGAAGCCATTGTGTGCAAGCTTGGCTTAGTTTTTATGATATCTGACTGCCAAGCAAGAGGCACAGGGTTGATCTGTCTTGTTGAGAGCCGAACATTTGTGTGACTTTCTCTTGCCACACCTTCCTTAGACAGGGAAGTTAAGCTGTTGGTCCAAGTCAATAATCCTCTATGTGAGGTGTAGGCTGCGTTTAGTAAACAAATTAGAGAATCAAAGTAATATGAAAGGAAATCAAGCAAGGGAAAAGAAGAAAAACAAAAGAAAGAAACAGAATGCCTATCAAGAAAAGAAACTAAAAGGAAAAAAGTAAAAGAGAAGAGAAGAAAAGGGAATAGAGAATACAGACTGAAAAGAAAAGTATGGGAAGGAAGAGAAGGGAAGAGAAGAGAAGAGAAGAGAAAAAAAAAGGAAAAGAAAAAGGTAAGAGAAGGAAATATAAATGATGAGAATAGAAGAGAAAATAAAACAAAGCATTACTTAGAAGAAAAACAAACTAGACACACAACAAAGCGAAAGGAAAGAAAGTAGAATATAATTAATGTATAATTATTTAAAAGAATTAAAATTGAAGGAAAGAATTAAAACTTAACTTAAAATAATTCCCTTTAATTTTTCTCAGCAAGCCAGAAATATTTGATTTAAAGTCATATCCCAATTGCATTTATTTTGTCTTTAGACAAAATCTTAAAAATATACTAGATGATGACTAAAACAATATTATATGAAAAAACATTATTAATAATATTTATTCATAATTAAAAGCCTTAATTTACCTGAACATTAACTTCAACTCTGGGTTGTGATAACAAAATTCTAACACATTCTGAAAATAAAGAACATTGTTTTGAGTACATAAATTATATACATGTCAGTTACAAACTAAATGGCTCACCAAAACTACAATTTAATCTCAAGCTCTTAACAAAAAATGAAGTTACCTACATCCAGGACTCGAGACTAACTTTTCAGCTTGCTAGCCCAGTGGCTAGTGACAGGTTTGATTCACTAGCCAAAACAAATTTCTCACTAGCCAGACGCAGGCATTTAATGTTACTTTAATGTCTCGGTCACCAGTGCTCACAAATTTTCACTAGCCAAAATGGCTAGTAAAACACAAAAACCACTAGCCAAAATGGAATTTTTACTAGTCTGTGGCTAGTTAGCTACCGTTAGTCTCGAGCCCTGTACATCACATTAAATATGTTTATAAGCTAACAGAGGTTAAAATTTTGATAATCTCTGGCTTAGGTAGTGCAGAGATATAGAGTTGACTTTTCAAGTGTTAACAGATCAAAATGCACATTCAAAGAGTTAGCACTAAAAACATTTATTTAGCTCCAAATATGACTTACAACAAATATAATAAAGTAAACAATTTTAATTTTTTAAATATATATCTCAAATCAATTAACAAACCTTTAACCTTTTTTAATAATTATCATAAAAATAATCTGAACTACAAACCTTAGCTTTTTAAATCTCTATTATTATATGGCTAGATAGTTTCTCGCAATCTGATTGGCTGCGAAAGACGTTTTTAGCCATTCTGGGAAATATACTTTTCAAAATTTTCCCCTCAGTGCCAACCATTGTGGAGCCTCGCGGTGACATTAATATCCAGTGAAATCTTTCATGCATTTTTATTCTAAAAAGTTGACAGGTCTGGTGCAAGCAGATATGGAAACTAACCAGGGTGTTTTTTTCGTTTTCTTCCAAAAATAGATGTTAAAGGCCATATAATAAGCAACTTATTAACCTCATCTATTCAGTCATTACTGGGAAATCTCAGACCTCTGTCTTGTTACAAGGCCTCGGTCTGAGATATCCCTGTAATGACCTCACTCTCGGTTATTAAGTAGTATATAATCTGTAGAAGTCTCCTCACCTGTATGTCCTCCCTGAGCAGCCCAATGAACAGCTGTTGAACCTGACTTGTCCAGACCATTCACTGATACCTTAATTTTGTCAATCAGATATTTAGTAGTGTTGATAAATAAATTATCATCGCCGTAGGAATGCTTCTTCATTCCTACGGTGATGACAATTTATTTATCAACACTACTTCAAGTTTGTATCTACTTGCCAGCACATTTAATAGTTTTTTTTAAAACTATTTACTTATTAAGATATTTAATAGTTTGTACCAACAAGTGAATCTCAGTGGTTATATGTCAGTGATATTTTCTATTCCAAAATTAAGCAGGATCTTAGTTATGTGATACGAGTTTAATTTTTTTTTATTATAATTTTATTATGTTAACAATCAATTATTATTTAAAAATACCTTATTTTGAAGACATTCCTGGAGAAAACCAACATTTCCTGTAACAAAAAAAGGTTATTTAATATTAGGATCAACTATCAAAAAATAATAAATTAAATTTACAAAACCACCAGTAGGATTAAATCAGATGCAAAAAATGCTAATAGGCCAGTAATTAATAATTAATACTCTAGTCAAAACACACCAGCAAAGAATATATTATGTATTTCAAGGATTAAATGAAATCTGATGCTAAAAATGCTAAAATGTTGACATTTTGATGCCAATGTCATGTCCTGTTATGTCAGATCGGGCAGAGTTAAAATTAGTGTATAAAACATTGCCAGCTAGTGTTTCAGCATTTTTAGCATTTCTGTCATTTTACCAATCTTTGCATTTTAAGAATCTTTTAAATATTAAGTATAAAAGTTTAAACATTTAAATTCAACAACTATTTTTTCATGTTAATTTATTTCTAACCTCTTTTTGCTGCTTCATGCAGTGGTGCTTCAACCGATTCAGTGTGGGCTTCAACTGTTCAAGAGGAATTCAAAAATACAAACCCATGTTTCTGAGTTTACTAAAATTTGATTAAAAGAGATTAAAATCATATATTAATTATATTTGTTTATAGTATTAATATCAAATCTTAATACATCTTTTTTCTCAAGTTTAAATTATTGTGATGAATTGATAATTACTGGGGGAGTCAGGTTGGCCTAGTGGTTATCACTCATGCCTCCCACCACTACAAACCCGAGTTTGAATCCTGGTGTTTGAACATGGGCTGAGATTTGTCGATCTCACTCTGACTTTGAGTGTTTTTCTCTGGGATCTCTGGTTTTCCTCCCTTCACAGAATCAACTTTCTGGCATAATCTGTGCTGCCAACAGCTTAACCCTTTAAGCCCCAAACACGACAAATGGTGTGTTGGCAAATTCTCCCAACTGAGTTCCATACTTTCTGTAGAA
>JAOEHV020375719.1:0-10922 GCA_025447995.2 Isaurus tuberculatus | reverse complement strand
ATATTCGCATGAGATCTTTATGAGGTTTAAAACAGCTCGCCTGCGGCTCGATGTTTTAAATCCTCATAAAGATCTCCAGCTCATATTTTATCTATTACATAATGGAGGTCCTTTAATAAAATTTTGCTTTAAAAGACTTATATTTAGTTTTATTCAGATTTCCATATCGTTCAAGATTTTTGGTCCACTGAATGTATAGTTTTCCGTACTGTTAGAAACAGGTCAGTGAGTTTCTTGCACAGAATGAATCCTAATACAATTAAGTCTTAAATGTACAACGCTTTGACTAAAATAATAGAACCTCTCTCCTGCACTTCTTTATATCTCTTTGAAAACTATGGAAAGCATTTTAAACAAACAATCGAGAGGTGACTTACGTCGATGACTTCGTTGGCGTAAAATACATCGTTAAGGGCTGTGGAATATCCGAGTATTTTATGCTTTTCCGGTGTTGTGAGTTGCACCGACATTGGCCCAATCTGGAACAAAGTATCAACAATGAAGTACCCTGCTTTCTCTTATTTTCATCAGTCAAATGATGTTCAACTTAGAAATACAAACTGTCACTGTGCAAAGGAATCCGGAATCAAGGCAAAATTTTGATTTGGAATCTAGAATCCACAAGCTAGGATCTGGATTCCAGGATCTGGAATTCAACATCATCGCAGATCCTTTACATAAAACGTAAAACATTCAGAACTATAAGAACAAGTACTACACAACTAATGGACCTTCTCTGAAGTACAAGCCAACCTCTGTTGTAGAAATAAAAGAAACAGCAGTTAAGTTTAGGTGATTAAAGTAATTCTATGCTGTTTAATTAAAACATTTTCCAAGTTTATGAAATTTACTAGTTCAGAACTAATTTAAAATAATGAGGATGCGAGTCAAGGAAAGACTTCCGAGATAATAGTTAAAATGCAAGCACCACGAAAAACTAATATTTTCTCACTGATTAGGGTAAGGAGTCTAGTTTTTACATTCTTGGTTTTATGTGTGATCGTGACTTAGTAAGCGACGAAGAAGCAGGGAAAACAGATAATTAATATGCGTGACGTCATAAGATGACTTTCACGATACCTCTTTCATAGTTGGCTCCTTAAATAAAAAAGTGGATATTCGAAAAATAAATATTAAAAACCTGATAAGTTCAACTACAACACACTCAGTACTCGAAGAATCTACTAAAGTGTTGCTGCGCCAGCGAACAAGTCATTTTATTACGTCACGGACCAAGGAAGAGAATGATCACTAGTGACTTTTGATGCTAAATTTGAATGCAAAATCTTGCCCAAAATTAGTTTTCAATTGTAAAATCGAAAAATACCAATGCTATTAATATGAATGTAAAAAATGGCAATTGGTTAACTTGGAGGTACTTGCACTTTAAATAAAATTTCGTATTTCTAATTTCACAAAGTCAGCATTTCACAACTTTTAAAACAATTTGAGGAAGCGAGGTTCAGTAATTAGAGGCACTTAATTTAAATGTGGGTGAGCCGTGTTAAAATGCCCGACTCTAACAACTGAATGGTTTTGTCTCCGGTGATCCAAAGGGTCGAATTCATCACGCTTATTAAATAGCAAACTGGTTTGCCTCAAACCATTTAGGATCCTTTACTGGGGGATGGGTTAATTTTTTAAAAACAAAGACCCTGAAAAGCTCCTTTCAACGAGTTGTCATTAAGTGTCATTCATTTATTTATCTATCTATTTATTTGTCTATCTATTTATTCATCTATTCATTGATTTGTATATTTAATAGTTTATCTATATACCTATTTATTGGTTTATTTATCTATTTATTGATTTATCTATTGATTTATTGATTTATCTATCTATATATTTATTTATTTATCTATTTATTGATTTATCTCTTTATCTCTTTATTGATTTACCTACTTGTTAACTTTAATATATATTTATTCATTTATCTGTTTATTTATCTGATAAAATTTAATGCTGCGTCGGTGTTTCTATAGAAACAGTTTAAAAATTTTTAAGTTATACACCGTAAAAGAATGAAAGATGCTGACGTTTCGGACTGTAGTCCTTCGTCGGAGTGAAGTGTATGGGAGAAAGGTATACTCTTAGTATTTTTCTCCCGCACGAAAGACTACAGTCCGAAACGTCAGTATCTTTCATTCTTTACGGTGTATAACTTAAAAATTTTCAAACTGTTTATTTATCTATTTATTTATTTTATCAAAGAACCTAGAATCTTAGTATACTATCAATACGAGTCTGATTTCTACAATCTCTCCCGCTTTACCATTACGATCAACTGATTCATTTTATTCGTAATATTCTCCCTTCGACTATTGAGATTACTGTTTTCCTTTACCTTCACCAGAATACTCTGTCGTGTTGTAAACTTCACGGCCTTAAACACCTAACAACAAGAAAAACACAATAACTCTTTCCATTCTTAATTCCTTTTTTCTTTTGTTTATTGTTAACGGCAAATCTTTGCTGACGCCTTTTTTGACTCAATCTGCTTCTTTAATATACAACATGAGTTTGCGACTGAACAAAGGTAAATAAGATACAGACAAACTGACAGACGGACAGATTCTTCATTTATACACGGTAAAACTCATCAGGATTTACAATACATAGAACTAAAATGAGAAAAAATTACTTTAACCTAGTTACATTAATAAAAATATATATGATATTATAGGTAAAAGATATACTCTTAGTATTTTATATTAAAAAGAAACCTGCTTCCATGAGTGCCGTGTTTACCATGAAATATATTAATTGAAGAAGTCACTGTAGCCTGCTCGAAATTTGCTCAAAGTATTTGCTTACCGCAACCCGACCGGAAGGCCATTCCATAAGACCGCACCACTGTAACTAAAGCTATTTTTTAGGTAGTTGGTGCATGGCTTAGGAATGGCTAGTTTGTTCTCGGTGTCTCTCAGTGTATAATTAGTTACGCTGCTACGGTCAATAAATATTGAGCGCAGGTACCCAGGAGCGAGGCCATGGAGGGATTTATAGACCATAACACCTTTTTAAATTTTGTGCTGGATTTCGAGTTTCTTCCAGCCCAGTTTTCGAATGAGAGGGTCGGCATTAGTGTCATAGTCAAAACTCTTGCCGCACGATTTTGTAATTTTTGAAGCTTATTGGTGAGGGTTTTACTACAGTTGTCCCACACAACATAGCAGTAGTCGAAATGTGGTTGAATTAAAGAATTAAAAATGAACAGCAGTGTTGTACTAGGGACAAACGATCATAATGCCAGACGCCATCTTTTTTGATAATTTGTTGATGTGTTCATTCCAAGACAGGTTCTCGTTAATTTGAACACCAAGTGATTTTGTACGGGAAACCTGATCTAAAGGTACCCCATCAATTGTCAAAGTAGGAGCGGAGTGAAATGTCGATATTCTTTGTCTTGATCCAATCAACATAAACTCAGTCTTGGATTGATTTAGAGTTAAATCATTGGCGATGAGCCACTCATTAACGTTCGCAAGGTTTTGATTGATATTGTAACTGATGTCATCAATATTGTTATTGGCGAATGTTAGAGTGTCATCGGCATACATACGGGATTTGGAGTGTGCGAGGCAATTTGGCAAGTCGTTTATATATAAAGGAAATAAGAGAGGCCCTAGGATAGTCCCTTGCGGGATACCACAGGACAACAGACATTTATCTAAAAGATGACGCTTGACAAAACATCTTTGGCTTCTATTTTTTAGGTAAGACTTAAACCAGATATGTGCGTAATCTCCAAACCTGTGTACAATTTCGAAAGAAGAATTTCATGGTCCACGGTGTCAAACGTTTAGAGTTTAAAATTTGTCAAACACTTTGAGTTTAAAACTTTAAAACGTTTTGAGTTTAAAACTTGTCAAGGCAGAAGTGAAAAAATAATAAAAATGTCGAGTCTCTTTATGAAGCTTCTAGGACGAAACCAACGTTCTAAAAATCTTTTCAATAAAGCTGGTTTGCAAAAGCGTTAATGAGTCATACACTATTTCTAAAACGATCATTACATCATCAGGACGCTGCCAGCTGGGAAAAGTAGTGTTAATTGTTGAACTGAGTGAACCATTGAGTTTTTGACCGCAACTGACGCACTCGCTTTATCTCGGGAAAAAATGTGTTTGTGTGTGCCGAAATCAAAATGAAAAGGACTTAGGGCTCCCGCCGCCAGGCGCTCAAGCGTCGTCGTTCCGTAGGTCAACGATGCCTTTTTCTTTTTTCTTTTTTTTAGTTTTTTTGTATACTCTTTCTCAAGAAACAGATCTGAAATACGTCTGGAATAATCAAACAGATTGTTAGTTTTTGACTATAAAGCTACCAATAATATTTTTACCTTCAAATCCTCTTCCAAGGAAAGTGTGGAGGTCGGTAGTTTAAGCTCTTCTGGCGCAATATAATCATGCAGTTTACTGAGACTGTCGGCTACACGTACTTTAGGAAGACCCTTCAACAAAAGGCAGTAATTAGAATCATGTAAACAACAATGTAATACAACTCATACCTGAGGACTACTCTTTAAATATAGGGATTTTATCTAAACGAATTGTTTGGCAACTTATGTTAGTGATTTTTAGGTGTTTTATTGAATACAAAGCGAGAAAAGATAAAAAAAAAGGTTTCAAGTTTGGGAAAACTAAACGATATGAGTAAAATTTAACATTAATGTTTAGTTCTCGTTCATCATCATCTACATCATCACCATCATCATCAACATCATCACCATCATCATCGTCACCATCATCATCATCATCGTCATCATCGTTTTTGTCGTTATCGACGTCATTATCATCAGTAATTGTAAGAGTAGTAGTAGTAGTATCTGTAGCAGTAGTAGTTATTGTAGTAATAGTACTAGTAATGGTAGTAGCAGTAGTAGTAGCAGTTTTATGCAAAGTCACATTCTAAGCTGTACAAGAAAACCCATCGAGACCGCACTAAAATATAGACTATCCCAAATTCTGATGAATATACCTTCAGTGGTGCCAACATTCTTTCGTGGTACTTAGCGTACTGTCTTAAAGAGCTCCCGCAGTTGTACAAATATAGATGATCAAGATTTATCAGAGTGATTTCTGGAACAACTTGCATTAATTTCACAATTGTTGACGGCTATTAGAAAAAAGAAATTGTTAAAAGAGATATCACTTTTTGATGCAATTTCTATTTTGTTTTAGTTTACTATGTCAGGTTCCATTATAAAGGCAAAAATATAGCCGGGTTGGTGCTATATTGTTCCTACACAGATTTGAAACAACCTAAAATCCACATACTAAATATTATAAAATGTGAGGCCTTTTTCTTGAATGATACAGAAAAACAGTCGAACCTTACACTGGAAGAAATTTCAAAAATCCAGGAGTTTTCCAGGATCTCCACTGAATCAAACAGAAAACATAAAATTCGAAGTAATAAAATCTAAATGTTGATATTAAAACCATTGTTAAAAAATTTCCATCCGTAGTGGAATAGAACCAGTATTGCCGTCGGTGCCTGGTCCATTCAAAACAAGGACAAGGTACATGGTAGCTTGTCACCTTCATGGTGTCAAACTACCCGGGACAACCTTCTTGAGGGGTATAGGTAAATTGGTAATACTAACCCATGACCAGAATAACTGGTGCCGCGGTGCCCCTATGTGTTGGCAATTCACAAGAGGCCCCATAACTGAGTAATAAAATAAGTATACTCAAAATGAGAACTCACGTTAAACCTGTTTTCGCTGCTCGTGTGAGTGAAATCAAGAATCAGTTCCCAGGGTTGCTCATGGCACGGCTCCAGGGTCAATAGAGCATGGTAGATTAGCAGTTCGTCATTAATTTGATCCGCTCTGAGGGGAAAAAAACAAGCGACCATGATGGTTAGTTCTTATTGCAACAAACAAACAAAACAAAGTGCACATTGTTTTAAGAAATAAACCACTAATTAGTAACGTTGCGGAAAAGGATTCACCTGGTACCGTATTATTGTGTCATTTACTTTCTGACACAAATTTGCAAATCTAAAAATCCTTTTGGAATAAAACTACTGGAAGCAGAAATGTTTTTTTCAATCATCCTGCAGTTTGTTATAAAGGCTAACGCTCGAAAAGTCAGTCGGCTAAACTAACTGCATACTTTTTCTACGTTTGGTGCTCTACATCATGTGTTAAACCTTTCGAGTCGTAAGGTTGTTTTAACAATTTGTTTATGATAAAATGTGTCTCCAATCACTTACTTGAATCTCCGTGAAATGAAGTAGAAAATGGGATTCCCAGCCTTTGATTTTCCTCCCTGTAGGAAAACAACGCTTGTCATGCAATCTTATACAAAGCTGAACTTAAAAAAACTTTTTTCCTATTAACTGTTATTATTATTAGCTTCCCTTAATGAGCTAAACGAACTGATAATTTCCAGGAGACACGAAAACATTTTTTTAAAACCTTTTTATCCACAACAACGAAAAAACAATATTTTTGCAAAAAAGGTGTCACATTTGTTTTCCTGTGCAGGGAATTTTATTGATCTGAAGGCAATAAAAACTTGGAAATGTAACTTTATCACTATACTCTTAAGAGCTGGTTTATGCTCACGGGAAATAAATTATTTTTATGATGAAAAAAAGACCAGCTTTATTGGGATTTTAAGGCGTTTTAAACGATACTTGACACTGGTAAGAAACAATCGTCTGAAGTTAAGGTATCCAAGACGATGACTAAGACTAAAAACGAAACAGTGACAAAGGAAACAATTCTATTTCATAACTAAAAGTTAATTCTTGTAATATTATTAAAAATAAAAAATAATTACTTTATTTAACGTCTTTTTTACGCGCCAGGAGTGGTAAT
This sequence comes from Isaurus tuberculatus, assembly GCA_025447995.2. Taxonomy (NCBI): domain Eukaryota; kingdom Metazoa; phylum Cnidaria; class Anthozoa; order Zoantharia; family Zoanthidae; genus Isaurus; species Isaurus tuberculatus. The sequence continues at coordinate 4,096 of JAOEHV020375719.1, read as the reverse complement.
CTCCCGAGCCAGACGCTCGTGTTTAAGCAGTCGACAGCACAGACTATGGCGTGGAAGTCAATTCTATGGAGGGATGAAAACCGGAGATCCCGGAGAAAAACCCTCGGAGACAGGTTCGTATTGGTGGGAGGCATGAGTGATAACCACTAGGCCACCCTGACTTCCCTATAACTGTCTTTATTTCATGTCATTGTTACAAAAGGTTCCCATACCTGATAAAACACATTCAATGTCTTGAGAGTTTGAAGTTCATCTTGACTTTCTTCAGCATGTCTGGCCATAAACTCTTCGAACCTCGACTGATCCTGAAACCGCCATCTTGATAACAAAAAACAGCAACGGTATATATACCATGGCTCGAAAAATTTCTAAAGAACCTTGTAGTATAATGGTATAGAGTGCCGCGGGTTGGCTCAGTTGGTATGGTCTACATTCAATGTTCAACAAGATTAAATATTGAGCCCCGACTTGGTCGAAATTTGAACATTTGGAAAAGCTCTTTTCCGCCAAAGGCTCAGCTTTCCATCCTTACAAGGTTGGTAAATAGAATACAATGTTGGCTGGGAGCAAACCTTCGATAAATTTATGTGACCTTCTTCTTTGCTAAAACTTACTCAGTTTTCCATCCTTACGAGGTCAGTAAATGACTACTAGCTTCGGCTGGGAGCTGATTTGCGATGGATTAGTGTCCCATCCAGAAGTCAAAGCCTCTCATCCGTTTAACACAAAAGAGACTGGGAAAACGCACCGGCCCCGGTGAGCCATTAGGTTCATAAAAGGGTTTGGCACTAGCTTTTAGCTTTTAATTGTTGACTAGTAACACTGTGCTTACCAGATAGTTATTTATTAGGTGCAACTTTTCAAAATTAAAACGGGGAGAAAGAAACAACCATGACTGTACTTTCTCATTTATTTCGTTTATTTTAGGTCAGGCCAAACAACATTAATTTCCTTTGATTGTCCTTATCGTGAGAAATAATCGTAGGAGATTCATGAAGTCAAAATGTACGTACACTGGTGCAAGCCTCACATTCTTTCATTTCTAGACATTCATGGACAGCTTGCAACTGGCGCCTGGAGCATAATTATCTAAACGACACGCGATGGCGAAAATAACTCACTCGAGTTAGATTTACCTCGCAAATTGTTGTTAAGTTGTGTTAATATTTACAAAGAATGTCTTGTTAAGCATGTTAGAGATTTTTTCCTGTTCTCTTAGATGCGAATTTAATGGTGTGAGTTAAGAAATCTGCTCGCCCAAAAAAAGGTTTGAAATGTTAATAAGTCTACGCCTTAGAGATTAACAACAACAGTTTTAGGCAGCATTAGCACTAATTTAATCATTCGCTTTTTTTTTTTTTGAAAATATTAAGTTCCTGCCCCAAGGTAATGCTAACTATCGAGGCACTGAAGCAATTAGCCAAGCACAACGTACTTACTTGCGATCTGCAACAAACTTTTGCTGATCCGGAGGTCCAAGATGCGCAAGGAGTGTGGACATCTTTTCAAATGCTCCTCTTCCCAACGTCTTGTACTCCCTTGGATGTCAAAAATGGAAATAGCTTTTTAAGGTTATCAAAATGACTTTCAAGATTTCACGCAATGATGTAATTTAGGTATGATTACTTTGGTCGAAATAAAGCTAAAAAACGAAAATATACGGTAATTTTGAGACGTTTAAGTTTGGAAACTTTAATTTGTATAACTGGGCTTAAAATTAAAAGCTTTAAAACTATCGCCGTGAATAGCATGAGGAGCTGATGTTTTCCCGTAGACTTTCCTCAGATTAACTGTAATTTAATCAAACTGAAATTTTCATACCAGCTAACTCTCACGCCTTTTGCGTTACTCACGTTTTAGCAAGGAAAATCACGCACTCACGCTTAGCGTTGCTATTCTCACGCAAATGTATAGATAATATGTTAAATTTAATAATTTTATACCAAATAAATATTTTTCGTGACCATAACTAAACTCCGTCTACGAGTTCAAACCAGTCTATAATGTAAACAGAGTAGCGATTGGCTGAATAGGCTGCTAACCAGCCAATCAAATCGGCTTTTATTTTTGCTTCCAAAACTGCAAATACCATTTTTGCACCCTACACTGGACCCCGAATACCATTAGATCTCACTTCTTGGAGCATTTAGGGGCTGACAGCTGTGTAATCATCGGCTTACATGTTAGGAGCTAACGTTACAAGCAATAACCTTAAGAGCAACAGGACGGGCTTTGCTTCGTCAATTGCTCTAAGAAAGACATATAACGCTCGAAACGTCAGCCCTTTACGCAACTTACAGCAATAATCATATAATGGAGCTCTAATAATATACCTTCTGCTGGCGAGATAAGTTCCAATCTTTTCCTGGTAGTTCCAGAGCATTTTGTAAAGAGTCATCACACTGTTGTTACTGATAAACGAGTAACCAGGCTCATCGTTTGAAGGCAACTCGCATTCTGAAGAAAGATCTTCAATAAATCTGTAACCATAAAAGATTCAAAACTTTCCTTCAAGGATTCTAGCAAATAACTCCATGTCTGTAGGTATTGGGGTATCGGCTGTCGCAACAATGTTTTCCTAGTAGCAATGCTAATCTTCGTAACGATTTTGTTCTGTTAACTATCATTAACACAAACTCACTAATATTTCATAAGAAACCAACCCTAACTTCCCTTAATAAAGAGCAACGAACTGATAATTTCTTGCAGACACGCAAACATTTTTGTTTAAGTTTTACAGGTTTCAGGAGGTAATCTGCTCTCTTTAGATGCAGTCCACTCACTTGCCATTGACTCTTAATTTCGTGACCGCATGACTAAAAATTCTAACTTCAATAGTTAAATCCCCAAACTTTCAACTTTTGTCTTTTTAACTACATTAATTCTATCAGCAATTTGAAATACCTTCTCATTTTCTCAAAGTTCGCTTGAAGAAAAACGTTGAAAGGCTCCATATGTTTTTCCTTTGTGAAAAGAACACGATTCGCCAAGCTCTGAAGAACCTTCAAGAAAACATCAAGAATCGAAGAGTCTTTCAACACAACTTTCAATTCTAGATATTATTTGACCATAAAGATACCAGTCTCAGATCTTGTGCAACCTGTATTTCTTTTTTTTTTTAGACTTCTTTTTCACAATTACTTAAATTACATCCATAACCGCGTTCAATCACATTTGGAAATATCTGTACACATTTAAATAGCATATATAGGCCCACTAAATCTGACCTCACAACAGCTGTGGCTTCTTACACCGGTATTCAAAAGGATTATGGGTTAAAATTCTTAAGAAAATTAGATTTTTCCAAGCTTCTCATTCAAAGTTACTTAAAATGTATTCATAGCCGCAAAGATTGTTTCATAGCGACTCCACAAAATTTACGCAAACAAAATCCTTTTTTTACACAATAAAAAGGTAACTCTTTTATATCTTGTTGAAAACAAAATGCTTTGCTTATATCCCAAGCTTTTATCTACTGTAAGAAAGGCAATACCTTTGACAGCAGCATAAGACCTCTTCTAAGTTTTCCCTGGGGTTGTTGATCAACAATTCCTGTTACATGTGGAGATGCTGCGCAAAACATAAACAAAACAACGACGTAAATTTAATAATTCACTAATCAAGAAAGTGAAAAAAAGGTTGCTGTCTCCAACACTTTTTAATAGAAATTTTTTATCCGTTAATGATTTGAAAGCAAGCGTTACAGTAGACTACATTGAGTTGAGTGATTGCCCGCATTAAAGTAGTCCTGAGAAGGATGGTTGTTAATGGTTTGTATCACACAGTCACTTGAATGATTGACACGTCCTTGACAAATTCTTTGTCATTCAAGTGACTGTGTGATACAGTCCATGTGTCAAAACCCAATATAGTGACCTTGCTCGCCACATGAGTTCCCGTGGCTCAGTGGTAGAGCGTCCGACTAGTGTACGGAAGGTCATGGGTTCGATTCCCATCTGGAACTCAGATTTTTTCTGAGCTCTTGGTCTCCACATGTTTATATATATATATATATATACTACTATTTTTAATAAGAATAATTTTTCATAGTGCTCGACTAAAAGGAGCGAAATCTATAAAAGTTTAAGACAAAAAA
>JAOEHV020375620.1:0-10923 GCA_025447995.2 Isaurus tuberculatus | reverse complement strand
TGTGGAACTGAATTTAATCGTGGTTTAAATTTTAACCCTGGGTTAGGCGATTTAACCCTGGGTTAGCGCTAATCGGACTTTTGAGGAACCGGGCCGTTTTTCACCCCGAGTTCGTGCCTAGTCCCAATCCTGGAACCGAGGCCGCGGTTCTTTAAATTGTGTATTGCAATGAAACCATATGTTTTAAAGGTTTGTTTTGAAAGTTTGAATTTGTTATCACGAAAAGTTCTGAATTCTCATCTCCTAAGTGACTCTTCTGCTCACCAGCCTTGGTAGTATGACATTCGAGCAGTTACGATAGCTGAATCGCTTATTCAATCCTGGTAAGTATTTTTTTGTTATACAGAAAACGTCCGTAAAATCTTCCAAATTTCATGCATGTTCAAGGTTATTCATTATCTTTCTGAATTCGATATCGACTATCATAGAATATTTTTGCAAAATATTTACCTCTTTGCTGATAAAAAATGCTAAACTTGTGATATCGAACGCTGGAAATTTTTACACAGCTGTTTGGAGATTTGGGTTTTTTCTGCTAATAATTGATTTTCGTTTTTGATGCAATTAATACAACTGAGATAAACGTTCGTTTTTGAATAACTTAACGCTGACTACCTAAATTTCGTCGCCAAACGGTTTTAAATTTAAACATTTACTTCTTACTAAACGTATGGCAGTAAAAAAGTGTTTTATACAATTCGTTTTAGTTGCTGGTATATGCTTTTCAAACTACACTTTATTTATTTTGAAAAAAGCTTAAACATTTTGCAAAATGCCAAGTGGAACAATATCTGAGTGTTTTTACGTTTGCTTACCAATATATATATATATACACACAGCGTTGTCTTTTTGTTATGTAACTAAAGTAAGCTACTGTTTTCAATTAATCTTTTTGTATCTGTTGTGTTTGTTTCCAGCACCTTATAACTAGAAAGTAAACATTTATAGTGAATAATTTTTAAAGAAACTATTTTGAGTGGAATGAGTAATAATAATCTTACTCCACGGTTCACCGGCTCTACCGAGATTCAAATATTCGATTGTCCTTTCCACCAAAAGATGACTCAACTTTCCATCATTCGATAAATAGAGAACCAGTGTATGCCGGGGGGTCTAGACTCGTTGGCTTACTTTTCCGTCCAGTGAGAATCAAACACTTTAAATGCTAGAAACAGGAGACAAGCTTTGCTCGCAGGATCGATTTGGCAGGTTAAAGGATTTAGTTAGCTGGTTTTATTCATACAGAGTGAGCTTAACGTGTTATTAAAGTTTTTAAATTATTGCCAGATTGAACTAATCGCTATGAGAGATTTCCGTTTTTATTATTCGATTTTCGTTAGATATCCAGCACATTTACCACCGCAATTTTTTTCTAGAGGGTCACCTAGAATAGAAAATGAGTGTTAACTGCAATGGAAAGGCATTATGTGAATTACAAGCAAAAAGTGAAATGGATTGCTAGTCCAATGAGGTTAATATTGATAAAGATGGCCGATAGGTATTGATGAAAGCGGATTATAAACGTTCAAACTTTTTATTTGTCATTATATATGTTTTCAATTAATCAAACAAAAGAACAAAATGAATTGTTTTTCCAGTCTCAAATGAAGGATTAAATGTAGAACAAAATATAAAAATAGCAATAGGCGGAGATTTCAATGCGACTCTTGGGACTGATTTAGACTGCTCCGGAAGTAATTCCTGTTTTAAAATTAAATAAAGAATTTTTTACAAAGTTTTTTAACTATAAAAATTGATAAAAAATATGATGTTTGGTCCTCTCCGAGGTCATTTGCAAGTAGTTTAAAAAACAGTTAAGTTTAAGTTATGTTAAAATATGCGCGTATTCAAGTTTATAAAAATGTTTGAAAAGGTATGAAACAATAGACAAAAATTTTATCTAAAATGATAAAACAAATAGCATATACTACAATAAACTGAAATCAATTGGGACGCTAAATTAATACTTTCGCGCGTATAGAGTCGCATTGTTTGTTTGGAGATGATTTGAGTTCTTTGATAATTAACATTTCAAATATTAAGCAATCAAGTTTCCTGGAACACTTTCTTAAAATCTTGAAATTTCAAAAAATATCTTATAATTTGAAAATGACCTCGAAGAGGCTAAAACGTATTTTTTATCGCTAGTTTTCATAGTTAAATAAAGAATGTGTGAAAAATGATAAAAGAAATACTATTGTTCTAAGATAAGTTACCGAACAAATATTGTAAGCATAGGTCCCTCTCTCTGATTAATTATTATGGAGAAGGTGGTCTAAAAATGGTGGATCTAGCGTCATATATTAAAGGGCAAAAAGACTGAATTCTTTATTTTTTAATTTTAGTCGGAATGAGAAGGATAAGGTCAGGAAAGTCTCTCTAATTAATAGTTATCGAGAATGGTGGTCTAAAAATGGTGGAACTGGAATCATATATTAAAGGCCAAAAAGTTATGTGTTTAAAAAATTGTTGTGAAACATTTTTGTCAACATTAAAAACATAGTTTCAATAAGTGTTACCGTAATAGACACTTTCTTAATCACGGTCCTATTTGATTTTTATCAAAAGGAACTTAGATAATGAATTTAAAATAAAGTTAACGCTTAATATCCGCCACCATGGTTCCATTATCAAGGAGTTACGAAATTACTTGATGAAAAATTCAGTTCTTAACTTAAACTTGTGGCAACAATAGATGTTTTATTTGATTTTTACCTTAAAACTGGCGCAAGGAACTTAAGCATCTAAAGTAAAGAAAGCAAAATCAAATAACTGTGATGTGTAACACAAATTCAGCTAAATTCTAAGTTAAAGTTGCTTACTTTGGAATCACAGGAAAATTACGAAACCATAGTTGCAATTGAGATAAGAAACGATTTTCCTTAACACTCATACAACGTTTTTAAAATCACGTACGTTTAAACAATAGCTAAATAAAAACAAGAAGTTAACAAAAGAACAGAGAAATTGCACGTGCTAGAAAATAGTTTAGAAAGAAAATAAACCCTTCAGTGCAACTTTCATCTAAACGACAAATATAGTTTTAAAAGATACGAAAAAATGAATATTACTGCAACGCACATTTCTTTCCGATTATGTGATTCTCCGGAAAGCAACACCGAATGTCTTAAATAAATTTGAAGTAAGATACCTAGAAGATTATAGTGTAGAGCCAAGAAACCTTTGCTTTAAGAATTTGAAATTAGCCGAAGGCGATAGCTAAAGTGAAACCGCCGTTAGTAGAAACTAAGGACAGCACAAATGTTTGGGACACCATCTTTCCTACCTGCCAGCTGCATTGTCCAAAGTGTTAAAGCTTCTGGTACAAAATTCGCTGAGAAACTTAGTTTTAATTAACGAAGAATTTTGGCTACGGATTTCTCGGAATTTCTGAAAGACTCTTATCAATGTTTTTCTGCAGAAATACTTGCGTTGTCCTGAGCTTCTTGGAGCGACGATTATTTTAATGTTAGCAGTTTTGGTTGTCGAGTAAAACAAGAATTTAGACTATAACGGACTTTGGATTGAATAAGGGAAGTTAAGAAACAAAAGGGCTTTGTATACATTTCTGTAAACGGAGAATGTAAATACCGCACGAATAATTAAGAATGTATGTAGTTGGTTAGCCGAGAGTAGTCAGTTATCAACGAATAGTCAGAAGCTGTGAAATTCAAGTCTTCAAATTAAACAAGGTATTCTTGCTCAAATTTTGTCTTTCTTTGCCTTGCGAGTCGCTCCCCTTTGCAGTAAATTTCCCTACAGCATAGATAGTCTCGATTGCTAGCTACGGACAAAAGACCTAGGTATCAACTGGTAGAAAATAAGCTGGTTTTTTTTATTAAAGACAATTCTTTTACGGAAAAACAAAACAAACGTTTGTCGGGGAAAGGCAAAGGTGCGAACGGTTGTAGCTATTGCTTATTACACTGCCTTCGGCAAGGATCATAAGACTTTCAACTTTAAGTTGTTTAAGGTGGCTCTATATGATATTTTACAAAGCTTTGGATATTACATATGCATATATAATTTCTCCTTTGGAAAATGTTTATCGCATAGCACTCGGTAGAAGGGCAATAACAAAAACCTACAGCCTTAGACTACGTATGGAAGACTTTTTCAGAACCTAAATCTTCTTGCAATGGCAACTACTGATAGAATTGCTTGGCTTGTTTTTTGAACCTACCTGACTTCTAGACGGTGTTTCTAGGTTTCTACACAGTGAATTTTCTTGTTTTGGAAACAGTAAACATCCAAGAAGTTTTAACTGACAAAGTTACAAGAAAATCTGTACATAACTCTCGGAGGAATTCGCAATTTTTGTTTTTGACACGTTTACAATGTATGTATAAAATTTGATGATTTTTTTCCTAACAGCGAGAATAAGAAAAATATCCATGAGCCAATTTTCAAAACGATTCACCGTCTGCAAAGCGCCGCCGCCGTTTTAAGATTACTCAAAAAGCCATGTTTTTCATGACATCATCAAGATAGAAATTCTTTGAGTTACGCTACTGCCCATGCTATTCGTACCCATCTATTTGAAGTTTAAAGAACAATTATGTAGCGTAGGCGAGTAGGTATACCGTGTAGTTTAAGGTCGTTCTATATACTTTTCTTAGCGGGCAAAGGCTAAAATAAATAAATACATAAATATACATCTTGGAATACAATTTAATAGAAAAATTGAGTCAACTACGTGTCGAAGCGCTATGCTTCATCTTCAGGCAATAATTAAGTGTTGGTTTAAGTTATTATAATAATTTTCTGAGTTATTCAAATTAGTGACTATCACACAATGGCTAAGTAAATACTTTCGCCTTGAATGAATCTGATTGAGAGTTCAATGTTGGTAGGTTGACAAAGTGAAATGATCTTCAAGTATTTTAAAAAATAGCTGCCAATGTTTTGCCTGTAAATCCTTTGTCCATGCATGTAACCCTTAAATCTTTTAGCTTTTCAATTGCTCTTACATAGGCATATATTGTAGCCAATAGTTAATTATTTAAAAGTCACTTTTAGAGTAAACAGTTTTCTGCTTACGATTTACTCAACAATTTTGTTTTAATTTCAGTTTGAGCTAATTAATAGTTCTGTCACGAATCAAAGTTCTTAGTGATGATTTCATTCGTTGGTTTAGTTTCTTATCACTCTTGCGCTGAAATTTTTCTAATAGCGGCATCGGAGGCAGTGTGGGTGTAATTCCCTACACAATCAGAAACGAACAATAATGAAATGTTAAATGAAACATTGTATGTGTTTCTTCGAATTTCCCGCTTACTGAAAAAAAAACTCTGAGCGCAAGAGTGACGTCACACAAACAAAATGGCGTCACCCGCGAAATTCAAATTGCAGAGTTGGTCATGGAAATCTATCTGAAATTGGAACAAGCTTCGAGGGAGATTTAAAGACAATCAAGGTATTTTCTGATGGCCAATTTCGCGCTTAGAATCATGGGATATTGTTGACCAGTCTTACTCGATTTTTGAGCGGATCGCGTCTTAATGAGTCGAAATGTTCATAACAGCCGTGGTTCTCTTTAACATTTAGTCGGGCTGTTATGGAGTTTATAAAATCAGACAAAACAGTTTTTCAAACATAAAGAAAGCATACTCCACTCAGAAAAGTTTCATGTTTTTTTTGAAAACCACATCAAAATTTAGTTAGTCTAAATAATATTAAAAGAGCGAAACATCGGGGTAAAATGCAATATTAGAACCTTTTTTTTTTCTTGCAGGTATTGAAAAAGAATTGATGCCTAAATGAGTTTTCGTTTTGTTCTGAAGTTACCCTCTTCTGTGAAAACAGGGAATTGATTTTAAAGATTAAAATGTACCCTATGGAAACATTTCTAAGAGCAGTGGCTTCAAAGTTCACATGTGGAAGAAAAAAATTTGCTTACGTTTTTGTTGTTATTTTTGTGCTAGTTCTTGCGATACAATTTTTCTTATTTCGTTTTGAAGTATCGACCAACAAAGTTACAATCAGAGGTTCAAACAACGTGGGAAACGTAACTGAAAGAACTATTAAAGAAAAGGAAATTTTGCGGAAGACAGACAATTACAGTGAAAATGTGTTAATACTCAACGGTAAAGTAGTTTCTTTAAAAATTCTCGACCAAGTTCGGGATAACGTTATAGTTAGTCTTAACAAGAAGAGATTTGACGAAATTCGGGCGGCAAATACGCGCTTAGTGCAAAGTATAAACAAAAACAGTAGCGAAAAACAACAAGCGGACCAAAACGATACTGTTGCTTCAATTCTTGCAAATAAAAAATTAAAAAATATGCTAAAGAAAATAATTTGCAAGCAGCAACCACAAGCGATTCCGAACAAAGGAACTTTTAACAACGAACTTAGCTATCAGAAAAAAGATACAGAAAAACCAATTATTGAAGAAAAGCCAAACAAAGATTACACAACAAGTAAAGAAGAGTTTTCTACATGTCCCAATGTAACTTTGTACTCTGCTAGTCAGCTGAACGTTCCTTATGGACTCTGTGAGCCACACAAGCCTACACTAAAAGCTTGTAAACTTGCACATGAAATATACACTAAAAATCCTAACAGTCGGCAGTGCCTTACGAATCAGATAACAGGAGAAATATGTCATATCGATATTGGTCAAAAGATTGACAAAAAAGGTCATAACTTCAATGTTAACTGTAGCAACAGCATTTGTTCAGCTACGGACGCGTTAGGGAAACCTTTTCGAATTAAGACTTTAGATACTAAAACTGGTGAATTGAAAAAGGAAAAAGAGTTCCAGAGCGTAAAAGAATTGGAGAAGGGACTTGTTGGAACTATTGAGAAGAATATAAAAGAAAGTGTTTACTTCGTCTTTGTGCAATGCCGAGGTGACGAAGGTGAGTTGATTTCACAACTTCTTCCGATTGATCCCCGTCTTACGATTAAGGAAGCTAATTCACCGCGAGATAGAAGGCTTCTTAATGTGAATATTATTCTCCTGGACTCAGTTGCCAGAGCTCAGTTCTACCGCTCTCTGCCAAAGACTTTAAGAAAATTCCAGAGCTGGATCGAACATCCATCACGTGCTCCGGCCACTGCCTTTGACTTTGAACTTTTTCAGGCGGTCGATGGCCACACGGCAGAGAGTACGAATGCGATGTTCACTGGATCATTTATTAAACCAAATGGATCAGTGGAAATGGGGGTAATGTTCAAACACTACAAGAGTGCTGGTTACCAGACCACTTGGCAAGAAGACCTTTGTTTTAAAGGAGTCTGGGGATTAATGTTGGATTTAAAAGCTTCTGATTGGCTAGAAATGCAGCAGTTGCAAAAAAAGGCTGGCATCGACCAGACAGGTACTGACGTCGCAGAATATTTGTAACTTTTAGCCTTACAGTGTATTAAAAAAAGTAAAAAAATAACTTGATGATATGATAGACGGGTATATTTTATTGATTTGTTTTTTAAAAATAGCCTGCAAAGCTAGCGGTCTTGTGAGAAGGCGAAAATAAGTCGAAAATCCGAGCGTCCGAGCAAGTACAAACGAAAAGACTGGGGAGAAGACAAAAGAATAACTGTGGTGGGTGGGGGTGGAGGGAGAAGGGGAAAGACCGCCTGCCCGAAAACTAAGCTTTCTCCGTCCGCCAGCAGACAGGAAATTCTGACTGAGCACTGAGCGTCAGTCAAAATAATTGAGCTGAGTGTAGTTCTACTCCAATCTCAAAATGGCGTGCCATATGGAAGAGTCTATTACTGCAGCTCTAGATTGTATCAATATTTTTCGAAATCCTCACAGAAAGATAATATTGAACCGAGAACAGGAAATAGCTGTCAAAAATATGCTGTGTGGCAGAGATGTTCTTGCTGTTTAAAATGTTACAGTGGGGTCACAGGCCCACACGACATCACTTACAATCACGTTTAGTTTTCTTTGAAACTCATTTTTGTTCGCTAAAGCGAACAGACGTTAGTAACTTTTAGGTTTTAAACAAGTAAGTTCTTTGTGGCAGTCCGCTCGTTCTCAGTTTAGTTTGATTGAATAAATTTGTCAACAAATACCGATGTTCTTTTCGTTAGGCTGTCAACTCATTAGATGACGGCCATTTGGAAAAATTGGATATGCATTTTAGTTTTGAGTTGAGTAGAGCTTTTATGTTTGGGTTCTAAGCATTTATTGACTCAGTTTTCCAATTAAGGTCTTGTTTTGTTGTTGAAGCACTCTGAAATTTTTATGCTTCTTTCATTTTTTTAGTTTTTGTTTGACATTTGATCTGGGCGCCCAGTGTGTTGAAGTTCTTCGCCATTCTTTAATGCGTTTTTGACATCACGGCTAAAGTTGCCTTATGATTAGCTGTTTTCTTTTATTTACACAAGGAGGCAGGAAGCAAAAAGCTTAGTTTTCTGGCAGGCGGTCTTTCGCCTTTCCCTCCCCCTCCCCACCCCCAGTAAGTTATTTATCCTCTCCTTTGTGTTGTATTCGTTTGATTTTCTTCTTTTTTCCGCCTTCTCACTGACTCAAGTTCACCAGCTACATTTGCTATGGTATACAGTAGGTTGGCAAATCAACACTGGTTGAAGAAGCCTTGTGACTGACGTTTCGACTACTTGGCCGGTGATCATCGTCAGTGTCAAAGAGGAATAAATGAGTCAGTCGAATGCTAATTTGCTGAGATGTGTCATTGCTGACAGTTACCGGCACCCTACAAACGACTTATTTACGACTTGAACAAACATGACGAACAGAACAGAAAGGGCTTTCTTCTCTTAAACTGACCAATTACAAAGCTACTGAAGGTACCCTGAAAGGTCTGACAGCCTAACACGTAAAGGCTAAACTGGCCAATCAGCATTGACGCGCCATGGTTTATTAGTACTCGACTGACTCATATATTCCTCTTTGACTCTGATGGTTACCACTCAGGAGGTTGAAACGTGAGTCACTCAGAACAATCCTTAGAAGGACTGATTTAACCCAGATGATCAGTTATCAAATTGTACTATAGCTCTTTTGTTAGCTTTTTATAGTTTTCTTTTTTTCAAGTTCTTGAATTGTCTATATGAGCAATTTTTGTCTCAACAGAGTGGATCCAAGTGGCCAACGCTATGAAGCCCCATAAGATATTTTGTTATAAAAGGCTGCTAATTAATGTGTGTTGCTTATTTTGTAAAATACATCACAAGACCTAGATTAATATCGAAATATACCGGACCTGTTTTTATGTTTATCTTTTTAATTCTGTTAGGTCTCACCTTTTCCAGTTGTGAAATACTAAATGCAAACGGCCTAGAAACGCCATTCGATGGTCCAAAAGGAGATCAGATCTGTTACAATGGCAAGTTCCAGCACACGTACCTCCTTAGCTATCTCAAAGACACAGTTTCAGCTATAAACCAGAATAGACATGCAAGGCCTTCTCTGTTCTATATGGCATTGAACGTTGCCCACGACTACACTGGAAAGAGAATCCAAACCCTCGACGATGATCTTGCAGACTTTGTCACTGCTCTTGCTCACCAGAACAATACCTTGACTTTTCTTTTAGCTGATCATGGAAACTCGTACACCGAATACACATCAAGTATACTCGAAGGTAGCTTTGAGATGTACCATCCAAGTTTGTTTGCCATTATACCCAACAATGCGGGGAAGTTATTGGGAAATAAGGCTATGGAGGCCTTAAAAATCAACCAACGCCGTCTTGTTACTGCATTTGATTTGCACGAATCAATGATGGCTCTGGCAAGGCCTCTAGTAAATGGAGTAAAACATGTGGGGGTCTTTAGTCCCATTAACAAGAACCGGACATGTAACGATATCGAAATGAAAACACCCAACCGTTGTGTTTGCAAGGGTTGGGACAGTCCCACATCAAACGACACTTTAAAAAATGCTCTTGTTGAGTTTGCTGTTGGTGAAATGAATAATATGATTGAGGATCAATATGAAAAAGCCCAGAAAAAGACGAAACTTGGAACAAAAGCGTGCCAAAGGATAGAACCAATTAGATTTGAAAACGTCCGCGAACGAATTTCCAAATTGGATGGTTCTCTGATTACATCAATGGACATCATAGTCAAAGCAGGTAATGTTATGGGTCGGAAGGAGGACGTTTTCAATGTTGAAATAAATTCTCAAGAGCTACCGAGCCAGAACTCACTTCAAATGAAATTCTTAAAATTTGAAAGATTAACTCTTTACCTCAGGTACAAGAAATGTGCAGATAAAGGTGTATCTCTTAACCTTTGCATTTGCTCAACGAAAAATGAACAAACTGAAGCACATCAAAGATCTATTGCATTGTACAAAAATTCGAAATTTTTAGGAACGTCATTGTTTTGCAAGACCTTATTCGAGCCTTGTTTATTACTTTGCAAACGTAAACATAGCGGAGAAAAATCGTTTGGAATAGAAGTAGCAAATTTTTGCTTGGACAGTTACTTTTCTCTCAGAATTGAATTGAAAAGAGTAAAAAACTTTAAGCTCTCTCGAGCTTGTCCATTCAAAATTGACGTTCCTCCGAATAGTGTCAGGTTTGCAATGTCGGGACTAAAAGACGTTGAGTATCGGAAGTCCAGTATTGATACTAGTACAAAAATCGTACGCATTATAAAGAAACCCATGAACAGCCAAAAGCAAAACTAAATACTGTAATGACAAAATTATTAAACTTTTTTCACCAATCATAAGAGAAAGTTATAAAGAAAAAGGTTTTCTTTTCAAACTCTAGTATTTAAGATTATGATTGAGTTTAGTTTTACCGTTACTAGAAATGATGTACAATCATTAAACACTACACTTACTAAACATCGCGCTTTAATCTCAACACTTTAATTTAGCATAGAAGAGGAAATTTTCAGTCTGTCAAATTATATTACTGGGCTGGGTTGTTCAAAAGCTTGTTAACTTTAACCCTGGGTTAAGGTAAAATTTAAAGAGTAATTTCTTTACAATGA
>JAOEHV020375525.1:0-10924 GCA_025447995.2 Isaurus tuberculatus | reverse complement strand
GCTTAAAATAAGCTAAAAAGATTTCATAAATTACCGCATAATGAGCCCTGAAACACAGCATATTGAACCCTGAACTGGCGCATAATTTCGGATTTTTTATCGCACTTTATCAGAAGCCCTGAGTTATTCTTAGTTGCCCCAAGAAGATTTCAGTCATATCTGATGATCAGACGACCTTAAAAGTCGAGCCTTGCTAATGATCTACAGGAAGATTTTGAAGTCTTGAGTCAACCCTACTAATACACACAGGGAGCATAACTTTCTCACTTCATTTATTTGAGATATCACTGTCAATGTTGTATGTCATTTGTGTATCTTGCAAACATTGTTTCCTGTGATGTTTTGTTAACAAGTTCAAAAGTTTGTGAGCTATTAAAGGACAAAGCAATGAAACACAACAAATATAGAAGCACTTAACACTGTATTAAAATCAAATACTTGTTTTTTGAATAACAAGAATTTACATTATACAAAACCCTGTCACGTGTGTAACCATGTTTAAAATTTGGAAAATAACAAGTACAAATGTACTTTGTAAATAACACATTTTTTGCTTAAATTATTTAACATCAAACAGTTTATGTACAAAAATAATTAGCAGTGCTAAAAGTGATGTTCTACTGACTGGAACAATTGCCTTGAAAAGTCAGAATTATATTCATCAATTTTTAAACAAATTTTATGAGGTCAATCAGACTTCCCACATTAAATTGGGTTAAAAGTGACACGACAATTAGATACATGCACTGCCATTTCTGTCAGCCTTCCAAGGGTTTTTGTTGTTGGCAAAACCTCAGTGTTGATGCATTTGCCCATTGCCCCTAGGCACCAGATGAATTTGTTGTCAGCCAAAGGTTTCATGAATTAAATTGAAACCTGATTATCAGATGAAATTGAATCCACATTTCTGAGCCACCATTGGTTTTTATAAATAGCAGTAACCCAATCTTACTTACTTAGGCCCGTAGCTCCTCTTGGAGCATAGGCCATCAACAATTTTCTACCTCCATCTAGTCCTGTCTTGGGCTAGTCGCCCTAAGGTATTGCATATGTAGCCTAAGCTCTTCATCTCCACCTCAACATCATGCCTCCAGGTGTTGTTGGGGTGCCCTCTTTTTCGCTAATTGGAGATTCCATTTTAAAGCTTGCCTTGTATCACTGTCTGGATGTTTCCTTAACGTTTGGCCAATCCATCTCCGTCTGCGTCACCTGATTTGTATTTGAGTGGCTTCCTGACTTGCTTGCTTTCAAAGATCTTCATTTGTTACTCTCTCAACCCAAAATACTTTCAAGATTCTTAAACATTTGTTAACGAGTGTTTGTGGCTTGTTACTAGATGTAACCCAATCACCTGCTACAATATTAACTGGTGCATTTGAATTTCTGTGTCTGCTTGTATTAGTCAAGATTGTAATAAAAAGGAAATAATTAAAAAACAATATAGTTAAAACTTTAAAAACAAACCCTGAAATTCATTATAAAATTATGTTGTAGTTTGCACATTATACAAATTTACTTGTACTATGGTATTAGAAAGAATATAAATTATAACAGCGACAATGAAATGTTATTATTAAAGATAAATGTTGAAAAGGATACATTCAAGTTGTGTCTTTGCATCATAACAAATGACAATGTCACATTCATTTTTGACCAGTGACATGACAAAGCTCCATTGTGTGAACGTGAAACATACACTGGGAATCATGCATATTCTGAATACCATCAGCTGCTGGAACATTCTCCCAAAAGTCTGCCTCAGCCATAACTTAATGAATTTCTTCTTCATTGACGTGTACAACTGTGGTAGATGACATCAGTTTACGTGTGAGGTCAGCAAAATCTTTAGAAATTTGAACAGTGTTGGTTTTATCCTTGCGCATCAACTTCTGGTAAACCATTGACTTTGCTTGGCCACCATTCCATCAACTACGCCCTTCCTGTGGAAGGTTGCAAAATATTTCAAAGGAAAATCTTTTTGAAACTTCTGGGTTAAGTCATGTACAAAATTTTGATACAAAATTTATTCTTTTAATTGCTTATGCATCGGTAGTTTCACCTTTACACACTTTTGCATCGGCCCAAGGATGGATTCGTCTTTCGCGGAGTGTTAGTGTTGTTGGAGATGCTGTTAGGTGTGCGACTCCCAGCTTAACCAACCGGTCTGTCTCAAGCTTTGATTTTGGCTCTCAGCTCTCCGCTCTCTTCGATTTCTTTCAACAGAGTTTCGTCTGCAATTTCTTCTTGGTTTCTAAGAGACCAAGTATTTGCTGGTCCAGCGCTGTAAGACTTTCTAACTGCTCGGCGAGAGAGGCACGGAGTTCTAGTGCTCTCGTTGTTGCTTCTGGACTGCCATCTGGTACACACATTAAAGCTTCGGGAAGAAGTTTCTTTACATACAAGCAATGTCTTCTTCAACGTATCAGCCATTTCTTCGCTGGTTCGAATCCAAAATAGTTTAAAAGGACCACGTTTCAGAACTTTGTTTCATGCTTTCAAAGTCTCTGTACAATTCTGGTCTACAATTATTAGACACAAGGACTGTATCTTTCTCAATGCTTTATTGCGACAATCTCTGCGACGTTGCAACTATTTAACTAAGTATTTACAGGGTTATACTGTATATACTAACTTAACTAAGGCGTTTACAGTGTACTCTGTCCTAGTAACTACAGTTTGTGTACGTTTTTCCTCTACATTAAGACAAACCCTACAAATAAACTTCCCATCACGTTTACCAAATCTAATATTGTCACGTTTAAGTTACAATCGAGAGCGAAATCTGAGTACGCGTGAGATGGCGTGGCATGCGCCAGCTGTTACAGTAACGTTTAATATTAATTACTTTATCTGATTAACTGTTATACTTGCACGGAACGTGCTTTCGGTCTTAATATTTGTTCTATTTTTGTATTTGCTTATGGTTGCAATCTCTAATATAGTGTTCTTTTAACTCCTATATTTGTTCGTAATTTTCTGAATAAATTTATTAAATTTCTAAGGCCAACTTTTTCTAATTAACAATTAAAATACGAGCTCGCATTTTCTATCGGCTGATAGAATGATGAGGCGTTATGTTGTCGCTTGAAGAATGGTTTTCCCGAAATGATACCCGACGGAGTTAAACTTGTTCTATCCCCTTACTGAATAAAAAGTATCTTATCAATCAAACTATTTATTTCAAGTTCATGGACTTCTAATGTATTAAAATTAACATTAACAAGTCACTGTGCAATTAATTAACAAAAACAAATCACTGTGTAATTTGTTCTTTGTTTGTGAGGAAAAAGGTTATGGTGGGTTGGGTGGATGGAAAAACAAAACCAAAGTATGAGAAAAAAGCAAACCAGCTGTCGAAAATCACAGTTTTCATAACAGCTATGCGTTCAAACTAACAGTGATTGTAAAATATCTTAGGTTTGTTCCTTTCAGCTGCGAACTGAGCTTGCTTCTGCTTGTCCGGTGGTAGCTAAACTTTTTGTGCAGTCGAGTTATTTTAGTTTGCAAGGTCACGCAACCCTGGCAGGACGGTACTATAGAATGTGTGGAGGTACACGGTACGTCTTCACTGAGTGAAGCTTTCGATTCTGTTGCCACATCTTCTTCTTCTTGTTTTGCTTCCTTTAAACTCCGACGAACCTTTGTGTTTTGTTGGTAGAATTAGATTATTCATTGATCGAAAGCTAAACAACTTTATACATGTCAAGTACAGATTTAGTTGTGAAATGAAATGTAAGCACAAAATAACCACTTACATATCTGCGATGCTGAGATTTGATTGGTTTTGTTTCGGGCTGCGATACAGCAACATCAATTGTTGGAACCGCATCTCGCTTTAAAATATTTTTTATTCCAAGTGAAGCAGCAATTTGGCGGTTCGTTGTGAAGCACGAGTCCTCAAAATGGACAGAACATAGAATCGAAGCGTTTGTGGGCTTCCAGCCGGAACGATGCATTTGAACAAAATCGATCCACTGCTTTCTTACTTTGGGATTTTTCGGGAACCTGTGAAATGATATTCCCTCTGTATGCTGTATATTTGTACAACTTAAACCATTTGGCCCTCCAGCACTGCAAGATTGTCCTCCGCGAGGTTTCAAGGATTTGAATGTCATACTGAAGATGCACGTCGGCTCAACGATCAAACAACACTAACATTCACAGTCACACGGACTCACCTTTTGTAAGCTTTTTTTATTTCACAATTTACAAAATTAAAGGTTACATGAACAGTATTATCTAAAGAACTATTACAAAATTTTAGTTTTACAGTTTCTCAATAAAGATTTGATAAGCTCGAATAAATGAGCACGTACGCATCTCGCCTTCCCCGCTGTCTTATATTTGATGAAGGTGTACACCATATCTTTGCCTTTATTTTTCATATTTGAGCATACTAAAAATGTTTTCCCTTTTTTTCTTGTGAAACACTGTTGCTGTAAATAGGGTCACACTGGCACGGCTCCATAATGCCTACTGAACCTCATCCTGATATTCACACGAGTATACCATGGCAAAATTTAATTTGAAAAATGCTGTTTGCTTCTTTCAAGCTTTCAAAAGCATCGCTTCACCTGAGTACATTTATTGGCTTCTGGGAGTGACTGCAGCACAATATCAAGGAGCTCTCCATAGCAACCATTTAATGTATATTTCTTTAGCACTTGATTTCTATCTTTCTCCCAGTGATATAACTGGGTGTTTTAGCCATTTCAATCTTGCCAGACAATATAGTCTCAAGTTACCTTCCTTTTACATCTTTCACTTTTTTCAATCCAACAGTTTGACTGAAAAGTGTCGCAAAATATGAATTGCCAGCAATCAGTTTCACTTACTAGGTCACCATCCAGAATCCTTTGATTTCAAGTAAACATTCTCATGTGTTTTGCACTTGCATTTATCTTTTAGTGTGTTTTTAAATTAAAGTACATTATAAGGTCTAAGGCAACAGAATGTTAAAAGGCCTATACAGGGTTTGCCTTCTCCAATCTTGCCTCACTGGTCTCCGGACCAGTGGACTACAAAAGTCACTGGTCCTCAAAGAGTTTCAGTGGTTTAACTGTAGTTTTCATTATTACAGCTACTATAATAATGACACGAGGCTTTCAATTCAAACAAAACTTAGGTTATTTATTAAAGATGGAATTTTATTAATTTAGGAGTACAAAAATACAAATTTTGCAATGAAAAAAAAATACTTTTAGGATCATTTTTGTTTTCAAATTAAAGAAACCTTTACAAATCAAGTGAACACTACACAAATGAACTCTTATCAATACACTTTTATTCACCAGCAAGTTGCAATTTACTCTCACTGAGCTTGACAGTGACGTCAGTCCTCATCTCTTGATTAATCAATTTTTTAAATTTTTCCAAAAAGGTTTTCGATTGTTGTTTGCACTCGAGTAGGTCGAGTGGCTGCATTTTTTAAAAACAGACAACTGTGAAGTGAAGTTGAAAAAAACATAAAAATGTGGATTGTGTCAGGGCTTTATTGTCACGCATGTCAAAAAGGAATGTTGACGAGTAATGGTTAGCGTGCGGCCTTGTGCCTAATTATGATGTTGCTAACAAAATGGCGGCATCTCAAAATTTACGTTGCAGTAGTTTATCGCAAAGAGATTTATATGCCGCCATAAAAATAGGACTGAAATTTATATTACATGTATAAACCAAAGGCAATCTGTCACTTTTTTCCGCGTTATATTATCAGTAACTGTCAGAACTTTGTTTCACGCTCTCGAAGTCTCTGTTAACAATTCTGGTCTGCAACTATTAGACTCAAGGACTGTATCGTTCTCAATGCTTTATTGCGACAATCTCTGCGACGTTACAAGTAACTCTATTTCTAAGTATTTACAGGGTTATATATACTAAATAAACTAAGGCGTTTATGGTGGACTTTGTGCTAGTAAACTACAGTTTGCGCACGTTTTTCCTGTGCCCTACAAATAAACTTCCCATCACGTTTACCAAATCTAATATTGTCATGTTTAAGTTACAATCGAGAGCGAAATCTGAGTACGCGTGAGATGGCGTGGCAAGCGCCAGCTGTCACAGTAACGTTTAATATTAATTACTTTATCTGATCAACTATTTTACTTGCACGGAACGAGCTTCCGGCCTTATTATATGTTCTATTTTTGTATTTACTTATGGTTGTAATCTCTAATATAGTGTTTTTTTAACTCCATGTTTATTCATAATTTTTGAATAAATTTATTAAATTTCTAAGGCCAACATTTTCTAACACTCTCCCCCTCTTGACCCGTTTACGGGTCAAGCATACTTTGGGTTTTTCAGCCTGCATCTATAGCCGCCGCTCGTTTGGAAACATTTCTGGGGGGCACTATCTCCTCGTGGGGGCACTGTGCCTTTGGCGCTATGAACTCTTCCACTGGGCTTCTAACCTCGATGGGATATAACTTCTGTAAGGGTCGCGCCATTCTCATTGTTCTTTCTTTCGCTATAAGTCTAACGTTGGCTCTCCTAACTACGTTATCTTTCCCTTTAACTAGACACTCAACCACTGCCATATTCCAACTCCCTCTCTTCTTACTGTCTTCATACACAGTTACTACGTCACCTAACTGAATCAGCCTATCGTTTTTCCCTATCTTGCTACGATGATACTCTCAGGTTTGCAAGGTACTCACTTCTCCATCTTTTCCAATAATGAGCTGACCTTATACTCAAAACCTAGATCTCCTACTGGTAGCCGTACTACCTTCATCGTCATCGTTTTGCTGTGTGCTCTTATCTGGCAGAGACCGAATTCTTCTACCGAATATGAGGTGTGAAGGTGTTAATACATCTTCTGGCTTGTTATAATCATATGTCAGTGGTCTGGAGTTTAACGTTCCTTCCACCTCTACTAGTACAGTGTGCAACTCATCAAAAGTCAACTTTGCATTTCATAACACCTTCCTAAGGCAGCTCTTCAAACTCGCAACCATTCTCTCAAAGAATCCACCCCACCAAGGTAACACAACATGAAAACAAGGCAATATGC
The DNA here is from genome assembly GCA_025447995.2 of Isaurus tuberculatus. Lineage (NCBI taxonomy): Eukaryota > Metazoa > Cnidaria > Anthozoa > Zoantharia > Zoanthidae > Isaurus > Isaurus tuberculatus. The sequence goes on along the minus strand of JAOEHV020375525.1, from coordinate 3,912 downwards.
ACTTTCTTCATACCTGTTTCTGCTACCTTAACGTACACTGGTCCGGCAAAATCAACACCAATCTTTGAAAAGGGTGGTACTTCACGCACCCTGAACTCTGGTAAAGCTGCACTAGTGGGTGCGCAATAGGGCTTACCTCCTAGTCTTTAACCAAAATGGGATTCTTTCAATGCTCAGTCCTTGGCTTGTGTATATGACAAAGTCACACCAACTTGTTCCTGTCACACCCATCTGTCCCTGAATTTGTGTATAGTAGAAGTGACCACGTTTTAGTGTTGGTTTTCCATCAATGTTTTCCAAACAAAAGTTTTTATGTGGGCATGCATCAACTGGAGTAACATTTGAACTTAGTTTGAGGACACTTGACCTCAACAAGTCCAAAAGGTTCACAACATCCAACATCAATGACTTTGCCATCTGGCGAAGCACCAAGGTAGGGAGAATCTAAACAAACAACCAATCCAGATTTGAAAACTTTCACTGGTTTTCCTGTATTTGCCATGTATTTTTTATATTGATATAACGCAGTTGATTCATATTCCAGTCCATGAGTAGTATATTTAGATGTAAATGACTTTCCCTGAAGGAATTCTTTAGCTAGGGATTCATGCTGTCTTTTCCTATTTTTTATCCTTGCAAAATTAGAAGCAGTTATTCTTAATTTTCTTTGCTTTTCCATTCATAAGAATTTGACTGTCCTCTGGTAGCTTGTTCTATTTTGTTTAGTTCATCAACAGTAACTGTTATATCTTTTAACATTAATGTCTGTTCTTCTGCACTGATGTCTGTTGGTGCTTGAAAGTTATCACTAACTTTTAAAGGAAGCCTAGGGAATAGGTATTTCATTAGTAGCTTGAACTATCCTGGTTACAGAGCTAACATCACAAAAAATTTTAAAGTTATCTTCAGTTAATGATAATTGGTAGCTTGCATAAGAGCCTTGGGGACTTCTACCCATTTTTGTTTGAATCATTAAACTTGTGTCAGGTCTGGGAGTCATGATCTGAAACAGAGCCAGTCTTGTAATTTTTTGTGCAAAGTTAACTCTGCAGTACTTTGATTTTTTGTAGTTTTGCGAGCTTCGTAAAGAAGGCATCCCACTCCAGGCTCTCTTTTTGATGTTTTATTTTCAGTATCCAGAGATGTTTTGGTTATAAATACATCCATCACTGGTTGAGGAGTGATTTTACTCCCCCTTCCTTTGCGGTGCCATTGTTGAAGCTGAGATGTACAGGCCTTTTTATGCTGAGAAACGTCGTCTTCATCGAGATCGTTGGTGCTTTTACTTTCATAAACGGAAAACAGACAGACTTTCATCATAAGTGCGAGTACGTGATTACAAAAACCAACACGACCAGCAACACACGAGCAAAAGGCATGCTTTGTTTTACCAGTTATTAAACACATCGTAAATTTTAAATCATGTGGTTTATCGTTCTTTCTATAGCTGTGAAAGCATTGGCATTTGAAATAAAAATAGTGACTATCACTGCACGCTTTAATAGCTTTCAAATATTCATCTTTCAAGAATGTTGTCGCTTTCTTCATGCTTGTTGGTACTGAATGACCTTTAGTATTTGGGTCAATGCTTTTGCCAGACTGTGATATATGTGCCTGAACTTCGGCACGAGTAAACAGTGGCATTCTTGACAAGCTGTCTGACCATCCATCGCCAGGATACTTCACAGAAGGCTGGTTGTCCAAGTTCACACCTTGAGTAGTATTGCGACGTTCTTTACGTTTTGAATAAATCTGGTCAGCATCTGGGTCTACCAGTTGATTTTCGCGTCCAGAATTGATGTATTGTTCAACTCTTTATAAAAGACAAAGTATATATTGTAAGTATTTGGCCCCTTTCTTCAGAACTTCAAGAGAAAATAGCCGTTTGGCCTGTATAAACATAGCAAGAGTGCGAGGCGAAATGGCCATCGTGTGTTGTAGTCGGCCTTACCTCTTCACTAAAACAGCTTTTGTTTTAAGTCCTTTCAATGAATCCCCTCTGCATTTGAGCCAGAATCTTGATTCTTCATTTTTCAAAGTCGCTGGAGATCTTCCACTAAGAGAAGATGCCGGTATATCGTCTTCTGTGAGTTGATAAGTAGCCATGTGCATAGCAAACATAATAAACCAAACGAAAACCTTCCTTACTAGCCTCGATTTCATGTATCTAACCCAGGCCATCCGGTGGCCGTCCGCCATACTGATATTCGGTGTATCGGACAAACTTGTGTACTCCTCGTCTGGGGCGGGAACGTTAAATTCGATTGGACCATTAGTCGATACCGGATAATAAGGAGTGTACTTTGAATTTGTTCGACTGGTTTGCGTGGGTGGTACAGTAAATAAATCCAGTAAAGAATGAGCTAATTCTTGCGAACTTTCGTGGATGAGCGACATTTCACAGTTACAAGATAAAAGAGGGCTCCTGCTTAGCTCTTTTCCCTCTCTTTGCTGTGGGTGAATTGACTGAAGAAGCAGTTTTTCTTTTTGAAGGTTTCCTTCCCCCACCCGTTTGTGCTTTCTTTTCTGATTGGTTGTCACCAACTATTCGGTTGGCCAATCTTTTACCCGAATTGACAGCACGTGATTTGACGGATGATTGAAAATCTTGACCATTCATTACATCTTGTGCAATATTGACGCCGGTCTTAAGAGCTTCGTTTCCAATTGTTTTTGCTGCCGTTTTGGCGTGTGGAATTAACCAGTTGAACATTCCTCTAAGTATCCCACCAAGTCCAAACCCTTTCTGAATCCTAGTTCCATGAAAAGCTGGTAAACTCCCTCCAGCTTGATCTGCGTAGTACTTCTCATACAGTTCAGAATTTGGAATGTGTATCTTTTTTAACATAATGTTCACAAATATGCTGGTCTACTTTGTCGAAAATGAAGTGTTATAAGCAAATGTCCAGCTGCAAATGGAACGCGTTCACCTGTTTGCAACCTTATGTTCATCTCAATCGTGTTAAATTGTTTTCTACTGACTGGTATGTACTGCGGTCTCAAAAAGGTTTTCATGACAATTTCCGAATCACTGCTTTCAACAGGTACAATCCTGATTAACGGAACTTTTACTTCTCCCACCATCTGAGCTTCAACTATATCTGTGTATACGTAAAGCGAATGGAAATCGAGCTCCAAATCTACCTCTCTTTTTGCTGTAGCAGATCCTTTTAAAACTTGTCCATCCGAAAATCCGAGCTGAACACCGAGAGCTCCGAACAATAGTTCTACACCATTGTTAAGTTCCACTTTGATTTTTCGAGTGAGGTCATTGTAGGAAATGACGACATCTTTTTCGTGTCCTTCTTTTTTCACAGCATCGTTCATTTGGAGAACAACCTCTTGTATTGTATGATAATACCCAGGTGGAATAGCGATGCGAGAAATCACAATACTTTGTTTAGGCTTTTGCACGTAAAAGACATTGTAAACGTTTTTTTCGTATATTGTACCAGCTTTTCTTGTATTGAATCTCAGTCAACGCTACTTCCCAGTCACCGCTGAGTTGAATTGAATTGGGTAGTCGAACGTGATACTCAGATAGGGTATTTTCAGGGAAAACCTCAGCACTACTGTTTGAAGGTAACCACAGATAAAACTGTCTGTCCGCCATGCCGTCTTTGTATAAATGAGGCAAAAATCATTTGTCTAGCAATTTTAAAGAATAAGAACAATACAAGGGCAAATTATCATATGACATCATATTTATTTATTTCCTAAAAATTAAAATGGTTTTCCTTAAAATTCAAATGGTTTTCACTTCTTTTAAAATAGGCTCATGGTTCAGTGCAAAGGACCATATCCCTTGTGGATTACGTTCACGCGTTGTGTACAGATTTTCGTGTGCAGGATGTAATGCCTGTTATATCGGTGAGACCAGTCGTCACCTCTCCACACGCGTGAATGAACACC
>JAOEHV020375422.1:0-10925 GCA_025447995.2 Isaurus tuberculatus | reverse complement strand
AAAAAATAGCATATTTTTTGTGTTCTGGCGGGTGAAACCGCCCTTCGGAAAATTAGTTGAAGTATGGCGAGCACTGTGACACGTGAGCATCTCTTATGTGACATCATATCTATATCCCATTCCCAGACTCCCGCGCGCTTTTTATTTTGGGAGAAATGACAGTTTTGAGTTACTCTACCCCTACCCCTCAAAACTCCTATTTTATGAATTTTCGAAGGTGGTGGACCACCTTAAATTAAAGAAATCCTATTGCATGGTCAATCGACTGTTTGTCTGGAGTTCAATATAGTTAGAATTATGTCCAACTAAATATGTATTGCATAACTAACAATTAAACAATCTTGATTGTACAATGTAACATAATCTACAAATAACTATGATAATTTTTATCTTCCTCGCTATGTCTATTTGGCGCCTATTTGGCGCCTATTTGGCCGGCGTGCGCTTTCCGTTTTTCGCTATTTTTTACCCGCTCGCTCGCCAACGAGACGCCGGTGGTTTCTAGTTTCTAGGAGTTTTTCTGATAACAAAAGTAATTTAAGCCCTTTGCCTCAAGGCAAAATTATGAAATCCTGTTTCTATAGAGTTACAGAAGTTTGTTAAACACTGCATGCTCCTTTCGGTCCCCTGCACAGTAACCGAAAACCGCTATGAGGATAATCTTGACCGTCACTTGCAACTAAATTTTAAGGAAAACTTTTTAATCTTTTACAAAGAACATATGTTTATTTCTCTTTGCGAGTTCATAAAAAGTCTTTAGATGTAAAAAGAAAGGTTTAGAATAGTGAATAATTTGTTTTGAGATTGGCGCTAGGGTCTCAGTAAGAAACTACAATATATCAGCCGAAATTCTTCTTTATGATATATGTGTGATAGAAAACATCTTGTGTTTGTGCCAGTTTATTTCTATATTATACGTATATTTATGTCTATATATGTGTAGATTTACAACTGTATAATTCTGGAAAAAAGACAACATAGCATATTTTTTCACAATTTTATGACAGCTGTTAATTTTCAAAGAAAGTGATGCATTTGCTACTTAAAAAAAGTATCCAAGAAATATTCCTTACGTACTTCCAAATAAGCGGAAGGTCCGGATCCGCGTTCCCCGACCTTCTCGACGGTTTAACATTAGTGCAGAGTGCTGCCTTGGACAGGAACGTTAATTGTTGCTCCTAAATTTGTCACATGTCGATAGAGGAGTGTGTTGTGGTCCATCTCTAGTGATAGGGCGCATTTATACATAGAATAAAAATCTAAACTTGCGAGTGCGTTACGCACTCAGGACTTCCGCCGTTCCATTGAGGGTTCAAATAGGCACTTCACCCTTTGCAAAATCTTTCACCACGATCATCTAATCTATTTTAAACTATTGCGCTTAACTCGGAATGCCGAATTTCAAAGATAAGAGATCTAATCTCACAAAAACGTACTGTTGCTGATAAATGTTCGAAGATTTTTTTTACACGAGAGTTTTTGTCTTACGTCTAAAGAAATACATGATATACTACATATTCATAATTTTATATGTTTTAAAGGCGTCGTTTAAATTTATTATTGTTAAAATCCGTCTTTCTGTCCAAATTTCAAAAGTTAACATGTAATACTATCTTATAGTATTTTTATGAAATTTGCCAAATCTCGAATGAAAATTCTTTGCTTACGTGAAAATAGTTGACAGGTCGTGTTTCGACGTGAGTTCTTATCACAAGAGATAAATAGTAATAGTTCGTGAGTGAAAGGTGGTTAAGGACTTTCCCGGCATCATATCAAAGCAGGACTCATTGAATCACTCGAAACAGGACATACTCCAAACCCAAAAATTAATTAACTGCGTCATTAGTTATAAAAAGGCTTTATTTTTCAGCTTAATTCCTTGTTGGTTTTGATTGCTTTCCAAAACGATTAGTGTCCGTTGAAACGTTGACGACGAAAAAAGGACCGCATCCGGCGATAGTTTCAAAATGAGATCTTTTATATTTACTCCACTATAATCTACAGCTATAAACCATCGTTCACTTAAATCAAGTTTGCAAGTGCGTTTAACAGGTAGAAACTGCTTCATCGTGAATGAAATTTGCTTTATAGAAGAGACTATGTAACTAGTTTGAAGTAAATAACGACAAATTTGTTCTTTTTTTTACTCTCATATTTTTTTTATTATTTCGACTGATGACTAGTTCTTGGTGAAAAAACGTCTTTTTTCATTAGGATTTTAATTTTCTCTAATATATATTGCATTATTATAAGTTACTTTAGCAACTCCAATTAAGATGGATTACTGTACCAAAACAGCAACATGTTTGCAAAACTCAAATTACTCTTGGTATTTAAGGACGGATGATTCCTTTCTTCCTTTTTCTAAAGTTTAAAACCAGTTCTAATTCTAATTCAAGTCTTTCCTCGAAAAGAAAGCTCTAACCTAGCCCAGAATATGAAACATATTTTCACTTTAAAACATTTTGGCATTTTTTTAAAACTATTTTTCTTATTAAAAATCAGGAAATTTGAGGGGCATTTGCTATCTTAACTTTCCAGTCACAATTTGATAATCAAATGCAAAGCTTGAAGGTAAAAATCAATACAAAAACTAAAACTGGAAGAAGCTTGAGTTTCTAAATTTTTATTTCACCGCCATACTTCAAAGTTATTGTGTTGCTAAAAACTTTTCCGGCCACTGGCATTGATTGAGTTATCTTCACACATGATACCCTTGATACTCCGATTTCATGCGGAAGTCCACTGGTGCACATATCGAATGAAACTAATTTACATACGTCACTGGAATTGACTCCATTCAGATGGAAACAAATCTTACAAGTGCAATTTATATTTTGCTCTAAGCGCTCAGCTGGTCATTTGAAGCACTCAACTGCCACAGAGCGTGTTGTCAAAGTTTTGTGTTTGAGACTAGTTGTAAGTACACAGTGCTAAATCTTATTTCTCCTTAGTTGATTATTTTAAAAAAATTATGTCTATTAATTTGATGATAGAAGTTTGAAGTTAGAAATTGTGCTAACACCTGAAAGTTTATTTTGGAAACTACTACGCTGTAGCCTTTAATTAAATTCTTATTAGCTGGATAAGGAACTTCCTAAAATAAATTCAGAATTATTTAGAATTTCAACAACCAAACTTTGATTGAAATATCAGATTTTGAAAATTTTAGAAAGAGCGCTACAAGTTTTCCACTTTGAAGGCCGAGTCGAAAATCAACACAAAAGCATATCCGAATTCGTCTGTGAAATTATCTAAATCTCCTGCCATTTCCTTTACTTTACCTATGTCTATTAAGTTTTTAAAGGAAGCAATTCACTCACCGAAACTTCCATGTTTTGTTTAAAAATGCATTAATTTTTGAACAAAAATATGTTATTAAATTTAAGTAGAAATGATACCTCGATAAAATAAGATGTTCACTAGACGTTCAATATACCTTTATTCATTTTAAAGTATTCGAATGATTTAGAGAACATAAGTTTGCGCGTGTTTGAAATGTAATTATCAGAAAAATCATGTAAAAGCCCAATTCCGTTTTCAATTAGGTTTACTGCTTGCTCATAAAAGCCTAGAAGTTTAACTGATGTCTGACTCTGAGCTTTGGTTTTTAAAAAAATTAGTTAATTATTGAAAAACGATATTATATTATAAAGATTAATTAATAACCTAGGGGCTGCCGAAAAACTAACTAATTACTGAGAACTGGGGTCTGAAAAAAAGTGTATAGCATTTCTTTCTTAGACAAATTGGCACGTTCACTTAAACTCCTTTGCCTTGGATATTACAATCATTCGAGGCATTAAGGTAATATCATTGTGGTTGTTAATATCTTCTTAAAACACTTTTTACACGATAAGTTTCAAACTTAAAGTAATAATTAATCTTTGGATAACTAAGTAACAAAATACATTAATTGTTTAACTCAAACTGGAGTAAAATGTTATACAATCGCTCTTAACGTCAGCTTCTTACATTACTATTGGCGATGATTTTGAAAAATTTTCGTCCTTGAGTTGTGTTTATATATTGGTCAATTACGTAATTGATTACTATTCTTTGTCTATGAATATTACAATGATTGTGAAGAAGTTGCATTTAATGTTATATTGCCTTGCCTTTCTTTCTTTTATTTTCTTTTAAAAATGATCTTTATGATTGCAACTGTGTTTCGGGTTACATTTGTGGGCTTGGAGTAGGATTGTGGTTTGCAGAAACCATGCTCACAAGATTGTAATCGGATAAATATAAGTTCAATCAAAATGACAGTTACAAAGGTTTTAAAGACCTCCTTATTATCATTAACGTGCATCATTATATGGCAGGCTCGCTGAGCGTGCAAGAAGAAGCGAATTCTGTGTTCTGATTGGTTACACAAGCGGGCAAGATAGGCCCATCTTGCCCGCTCGGGATTGTCAGTAGTAAAGTGAAATTCTTTGGCCATATAATAAATCCTTTATTGAACAAGCTTGTTCGATCAAGATGGCTGGATATTGGCCTCGTTCTTTTTTTGCATTTTCATATACCTCGACTTCGTCTTGGTCGATAATAACGCAAAAAAGAACTTGGCCAATATCCAGCCATCTTGACCAAACAAGCTTGTTCAAAAATGCATATTCATTAACGGTATGGAAAAGAATATAAGTGAAACAGAAAGGAATTATCTATCTAACCAGAATTAAATAAACTTTATAAAGGCAAACTCCCTTTTTAACTTTGCACTTTTTTAAAGTGATTATCATTAACATATAAAGAATGGAAAAAAAATTTACAAAGAGAGTTTGCTATTTACCGTTTTAACCTGTGTATTCAAATTAGGATTTTGTACCCAGAAATACAGAATGGACTACAAACAACTATACACTATACGTCAAAAGAACGTTATTGATTTTATCTATTCAGAAAACGTTTACCCTCGGTTTAGTCGTTATTTTTCATAAGTAGAACTTTAAGATAAACAATAACTCTTAATTGCTCGTTGGCACTTAGCGGCAGCTACTACTAGTATAATCTGTTAGGAGTTCATATAATTAGGTTGCAGTAAATTCTAAGTAGGTTTTTATATGTTTACATTCCTTTGTTTGAGAGTCTTACACGAGAACCTCACTGTTCATAAATTATTATAGACTCTACATGCGTATAAACATTTCCTTACATACACTCTTCATTTCATAAAGTCATCAATATACTACTCTTTATTTATCGCAAATGCTGTAATCTGATTGGCTACCGTATTCGCTAGTAAAACTAAGAGTTGGAGTTTTCTATAAGTCAACAAAGATATTCAGCGAGTTGAGTAGTTGACTTAAAGAAAAAGTGAACGAGTAATCTAAAAATAGAAAACACCTTAAACATCTTAAGAGAAAACTGTGAAAGGCAAAATTGTGATTTAATTGCGTTCGACGAAGGAGAACGCATTCTAATCTTGAAGTTGCTCGCGGGCTCAGAGCTTGAATCTATCTGAATATCAGAGCATTTTGGTAGGTACGGCCGGCCGGTAAATGCCTCGATTTCGTGCGATCGTAGGCAATGTTGCCTAATGTCGATCAGTAAGGTTTTTTTGACGTCGGTGTTCTCTTGACTGTGTCTTGAGCGAATGAATGGTTGTTGATTTGTGTTTAAAACTGTTGCGCAGAAACATGAGTGGAGATATTTATCATAACATCAGGAGGTTAATATGCAGTGATATATTTTCCAGGAAAAAACGCTGTTTTTCGTGTCGGACTCGATGGTGAGTTTCGAGCAAGATTTAGCGTGTCGTTCGTCGAACGCATTCACTATAATCTTTGATTATTACTAGTTTATTTTTATCGATTAACTTAAATTTTCATAATTACGTAGAAACTTGAGTGAAGGTTGCACCGTTTAACTTAGAAATAAAATATATAGCATAGCAAACAAAAATATTTTCGATGTCGGGAAATCAACCATGCGGTTTGAATTTTTTTTTTTTCTTGCTCGACACAGGAAATAAGAAAAACTAAAGAAATTTTTTGAAAAATTTGTAACTTGGGAATTTTCCGCGAGAATTCACCAATATGACCGAAAACAGCAGCGCTGTGGTTGTGTTGAAAACTAGGAAATGACTCTAAAACTAGTTATTAAAACAAATTTAAATAATTTTTTTGTGCAATAAAACCTCTGAAATTTGTTATAGTACTCTGCAACACAATTCTTTCGACGTATTGAGTGCATAGTGATAACTTCAGTCAGCAGTAGATAAGTTCTACTTGTATCGATGCAAGGGAAGTTTTTAAAAAGATTGGATTGGGTTTTGATGGAAATAACTTATGCGGAATAATTTTTTGAACATTTTTTTTGCAAGAATTTATTTTTTTAGTCGGGAAAAAAGTCTGAAAACTATAAAAATAAATAATCGCACAAAGTGCTAAGTGTTTCGTGAACAAATCTTTTAAAAGTTACTTATTGCCAAGTCATAGAATTTTCGTATTGTATATCAAAGCACATATTGAGTAAGATCCATTGATGATCTTAATAATGCAGTTAACACGTATTTATGGTTAGACAACAGTGCGACGGGTGTAAACTTGTTTATTATTCATAAATTTAGTTAAAGCAGCGAAAACGTAGCATAGAATGTATAGAACAGCTGCATGGAATTTTAGCTGCGCTTAAGTGTTCCGGTTTTGTTATGAAAGAGGAACTAAGTAGGCAAATGACGTCAACTTTTTGTAAATATTCACCAAAATCTCATTGGCCATCTTTCTTCACGCAACTATAGCAATATAAATCTGTTCCAGCATACTTTTTGATTTGATCGTCTGATGACTCTCAGCAAGTCTCGTTTTTGTAACGTTTTTTTTTTTTTTGCATTTGTTTTCGGTGATATCAGTAGAACTAGCAATAGGAAAACTAGTTTAAAAATTCGTTTTATTATGGTTGTTCAACTTCTGAATCAGTCCCAGATAAGGATAGATATGCCTACGCTTCTACCACAGTTTTATAAATTGAAAAAAGCAAAGGTCATGATCTTTAACATTGACTTTTAAAAAATTTTCTGCGCTATTAAGAAAATTCTCCATCACTACCAATTGTTTGATAAGGTCCAAAAACGCTGATGGAATAAGGTGAGTGTAGAGTGATTATCGCGCTATTCTATTATTTTATTGACGGATGTTTTGATACAGTGTTTAATATGAATTTGTGGTTAAACATCCATTAAGGGTTTACAGAGTTCATAAGAGCAGATGAACATATACCTGAACTTGGATTTCATCGGATGATAGACGCTGCATCTGTTATTGTCTTTCATCAATTGCAAAAAGAATTACAACGTTTTGAAATTGAGAAACATTTGGCATTTAAAGAAGCTGAAATAACTCTCAACTTTGTCTGCATCATTCAAAGGCTGAAGTAAAGAAACCTTGAGTTGTTCAAGAAAAAGAGTCAATGAGACATTATAGGCGTACTCAGCTACACTGACAGATAAACTTGATTGTGTGCCTCATACAAAAGTATTTCATTCATTTGTTAACGAGCGTGATTATTTTTGGCATCTTGATAAAAGTGGCGAAAGAATTGCGTTGATCGCGACCTACCAGACGGCAAGATGTATAATAACAACAAGGCGTATAAAGGCGAAGACGGCGGAGGACCAACAGAACTCAGATGGTCCAGTGCACAGAGTCTCGGCGTGTCGCATGCACACAGCAATAACATCGTGTTTCATCAGGGTCGCAGGAGACTCGAGATCGTTCTGGTTGTTCTCTGCGCATTTCTGCTAATGGCCTGCATCATTCTTGCGATTTTGCTTGCTCTTGAGATAACGAAAAAGGCTCAAGGTCCAGATAATGCAAATGGCAATCAGACTGCACCACAACTTTGCAACACTGTAGACTGCTTACGAATTGCCTCAGAAGTTAAGAGAAACCTTAATGAGTCTGTGGATCCGTGCAATGACTTTTTTCACTACGCGTGTGACGGCTGGATCAAAGAAAATCCGATTCCACCTTCCGAGACAGAATTTGTAACTTTCTTTAAACTAATGCTCGAGAATGCAGAAATCCTACGAAACCTTCTCAACGACTTTGACACAGAAGCTGTGCACGACCCAAACGATGCGGTTCTTAAAACTGTTCACTACTACAAATCATGCATGAATGGAGATGAAGTTGAATTAACAGCGAAAGACCAAATGCTGCAGCTAATAAAAGAGTTTAAATCATGGGCTATTGATCCAAAATGGAATGAGACCCACTGGGACAAAATTGATGTCTTGCAGGATATTCAACTATATGCCTCCACAAAGTCGCCGCTGTTTAAAGTTCAAGTGGTCGAGGATCTGCGCAATTCTAGCAAATACTTGATCAAGGTAAGTTACATTTGACAAAAATCTTTTAACATTAAAGTTTGAATACTGTACACCCTACAGAACACGCAAAAATAACACTGAGAAAACTCTTCATATTTAATTTGACTACTTGATGCTTACATGGTTTTTATATGTTAATAGCCTATATGTCTTGTGCAGAGTGTGTGGTATATTAATGAGTGTCAGTTATTGCATGCTGTCTACAGCTAGTTTGCTCATCACAAGGCCGTAAAACTGTATCAAACTGCATATTAATTTCAGCTAGAGAGTAGATATGGAAATTTTATTTGTATTTACTACATAATGTTTGTTTAAGAGTTAGCTTGTATAATAGATAGCTTTGATCTAAGAAGCGTTTAAACAAGAAAGAGATGATGACGTATATAGAGATCACTTAATGAAATAGCTGAAAATGTCACGGGACGATAACTGTGGATCTGTGAAGTCGTTTACTATTGATAAGGAAGATCTTGAAGTAAAGATTAGTGTAATGAATAAAAAGTAAAACAAGCTATCATATTCTACTAAGAATTGTTAAATTATTGCGCTTGGTGTTGCCAATAATTCTTCAAAAATTACTTAAACTAAGTTTAAAGGCTAATATTTACTTTAAAAAAATTGTACTGATGTAGTTGGAAAGCTGGGTTAAATTTGGCGGAAAAAATGGCCACCCAACATTGCTGGGGCTTGAACCCAGGATCTTGCGGTTGGAAGACATAGTTCTTACCAACTGCACAAGATACACCTCCCTCGTTAGAAAGTTAAACTAAATCATAGAAAGGGGCCTTTTCGAATTTGTTTTTATCTGCGGTGCCTAATATTAAATGTGCAAAACTGAGCATGGAAAACTACGCCTCCAGCAAACGATGTATTTGATGTCTTTGTGCCTAACTCAATACCTAAAATTTCATAATGAAAGGAGGTGCGAGTGCTTACTGACCTACAATTTTTAGCAGGATTAAAAAACAAAATTTTTGAAATATAAAAGTACTATGCAGAATACGATTCTTTGATAAATTGAGCCCAATTTGGGGGTCTCTACGATGAAAAGGAAGCTTTAAAAAAGAATCTATAGTTTATTAACTATTTCACTAACTTGCATTTTTAAGACCTTTAAAATCAAACGCTTGTATCTCTTCACTATTAAAACTGCATATATAAATTCAAACGTTTCATGAATTGTTAGCTTCAGAAGCCTTCTAAAGTTTGACACTGGTTCTTGCTCATCTTAGCTATTTGAAACTGTTGTAAAGTAAAACAATGACGTCAGTATAGTATTCTGACTGATATCCCTAGGGGCGAGCCCCGAACCGTAAAGACTCCGGCTTTACGTGACTTGTTTCAGTCAACTCGGAAAAGAAGCACTAAACTATGCTGGGGGTAAACTACGACGGCTTAATGTCCCAATCGGGGGTGTCAATAGGCTGATATACCCACCTACTTCATTATTCGAGGGGAAGCGAGCCGCACTGTAGCGTGCCTCAAGTTAGAAATAATTTCAAGGGAGAGAAGGAATAATTTTCAAGATCATTGCAGGTTTATCAATGATTATTGAGGTTAAAGTAAAGGAACGATTCGTCTTTGATAAACTTCGTCTTCATTGAGAAGGCGGCTGTGGACTTTTGTGTCTTAGTTGGGGGGAAGCACCTTGTACTACTCACCCTCCCCCTCCAGCGGCCTTGAACTAAAGAATCTAATGCGCACTAAGCAACTATTTTAGGTACGGCTCAATGGAGCATTGCGCACAGTACACTATGCGTTAAATTAGGTCAATCCAGAAAGATCCATTAAAAAAATAAGACTGATCAATGGCTTTGACACAATAAATGCGCCATCTCAGTTCTAATTTTTAGTTTAACTATATTTTATTTTTTATAGAGTCGTTTATGCAGGTACAGTGTACCTCGTTTGTGCATAGAATAAGTATACAAGTAACAATAAGATGTTCAATGTATCAAAAAACTTTTTTTGTCCTTATTTCAGATTATGCCTCCGAAACTGAGTCTTTTACCATCACAGTATAACACCACAAAGAAGGATAACAACAAGGTAAACTATAGTAAACAAAAACCTTCTTGAGCTATTGATGTATACAAATCTCAAACTGCTCAAAATCAATAAAGATCAAGGACTGCGGACCAAAACAGTTAATGCAATGCTTTACCAAGTGTTTCATGTACAGTGTGTTCGGTCAGTCATTACAATGAATCTATCCTTAAAGGCAGATTTTCACTTACGATTTTTTGAGCGAATTTTTTTTTGGGCGAAGTTTTTTCGAACGGAATGAATTTGCAAATTCCATTTTCATTAGAAGTCAAAGAAGTGCGTTTAAATTCTATATAAAAACATGGCACTAAATCGATACAGCTTCTGCTAACACTTTTACTCTATCAACACTTTTAAAAAGAAAACAAAACAACAAAAGAAAACTTTTTTGGGTACGTCTAATATTTGCAGATACCTGAAAGCAAGGGTGAATACCATACTCTAAATGTTGCACTCTTTTGTCTAAAGCAAAAGCTAAATCCTTATACAAGCCTAGTGGCCCATGGGGCCGGCGCTTATCTCCGGTTTCTGTAGTGTTAAGCGGATG
>JAOEHV020375202.1:0-10927 GCA_025447995.2 Isaurus tuberculatus | reverse complement strand
TACCCTCGTCGCTCTGCGACTCGGGCAATTTTGGATAAAATTGAAAACACTCGTGAAATTAATCCTTAATTTTACTCAGCCCCATGCGATTACCTATACGTAGTAGTAGTAGGATAAATTCTCATAACATGCCATCCTAATGCTGCCTTGTTAGGCTTTTGCTTTAGCTTGGATGTGCTAATGTTTTCTTTTCCCTTATTGGCTAAAAGTAATCAAATCTCTAAGACGTATATCTAATCATTGTTTATCTACTAAGGTCATATCTGCAAGAAAAGGAGAATTTGAAACTGGATTTGAAAGAGGGGGGCAGACAAGGTAAGTCTTGTTAAAGGTTTGTTGAAGGGGGATAAAGAGAGATTAGAGGGGGCTTAACAGCAGGAGGTGTACAGGAAGGTGAGAAGGGGTTTCACAGAGGAGGTGTAGGGGAGATGAGAACAGAGTGGGTCAAGGGGAGGTGAGAAAGGGTTGGCTGGAGGAGATTTAGAGGAAGGTTAGAAGGGGTTGGTCGGAGAAGGTATCAAGGAAGGTGTGAAGGGCTTTGCCAGAGTAGGTGTAGAAAAAGTGAGAAGTTGGAAAGAGGGGATGTAGGTTGAACTGAAAGGTTTGGCCAGAGGTGAGAAAGAGTTGGCTGGAGGAAGTATTGTGGTAAATGAGAAGGTTGTGAATGGAAGGGGTGTATAGGGAGGTGAGAACAAGTTGGCCAGAGGGGGTAGAGGGAGGTGAGAATGGGTTTGCCAAAGGGGGTGAGAAGGGGTTGGGGGTTGGCCAATGGGGGTGTTGGGGGAGATGAGAAAGGGTTGGCCAGAGGGGGATGTAGAGGAAGTTAAGAAGGGGTTGGTAGGAGGGGGTGAAGAGGTGAGATGGGACAAAATGGGTTGAGGAAGGTTTGAAGTTAAAAGTGAGAAAAGGGGCTGGGTATAAATGTTTCAGAATCTTTGTAAGTTGCCTTTGAGGTATCAGAGTTTTCTTATTTTAGGGAACATGCCATGTTAGCCAAAACAGCAGGAGTTAAGCACTTGGTTATTCTTGTAAATAAAATGGATGATCCTACAGTAGAATGGAATCAAGAAAGGTACAGTATTGACAATGCGGGATTTTGCCCAAGTTTCTCACACATTTCTTTTTTTTATTGTTTTGTTTTATGTTTATTTGTGATGTCTGTCTTTTTAGGTATGACGAAGTCAAGGTGAAACTTACCCCTTTTCTCAAAAAGGTTGGATTCAATCCAAAAACAGGTACCAGATCTATAAGTTACAACTTAATTGATCTCCTATCTAATACCCAAGAGACTTTTAAGAAAAGTTAATAGGCTTTAAGACAGAGTTATGAATGGTTTTTGGGGTTGTTCTTAAAGGGGTATTTCACCATTTTTTGTTTTTTAATTACTCTAATGTTTTTCTATTTTTTAAGTTTATTTTCTTTTGTTTTAGTTAGTTGACTCTCATGAGCTGCATTCCCTTAATCTTTCAGATATTCATTACTTGCCATGTTCAGGTCTGACTGGAGCCAACCTAAAACTTCCTCTTGACCCTAAAGTTTGTGATTGGTTCACGTAAGTATTTAGTAATATCCACAGTGTAACTTTTAAATATTTTTTAAAGAAACTATAGAAATGCATCAAAGTTTGGATACAACAAATACTTAAGATTACACAGGGTTGAAAATTTGTGGTCATTGCTGTATGTAGTATAAGGAGCTGACATTTTGTGTGTTAGCCCTTTGTCACAGAAACTGATGAAGGGGTAAGAGTTGAGCTGTTAGCTCCTTATACTTATTATAAGTTAAGGCAAAATCCTTTTTTGTGCCTAGTGGCCAAATGGGTCAGTGCTTTAAAACTTTGGTTTCTGTAGTGTTAAGCAGATGAGAGTCTCCGACTCCCCCTGGACAGGAAATAAATCAACTGCAGTTTAACCCAAAGGTGATGTAGTTACTCATAGAACAATCTTGTAAGGATGGAAAGCTGAGTAAGCTTTGACTGAAAAGGATGTCACATAAATATTAAATTTTTGGCAGAGCTGGGTTCAGTTCTGGAACCTTGTGCTTGGAAGGAAGATATCTTACAAACCATGCCAACCAAATGCCATTTCCACTTAGTTGATTGTCTAAGTTGTGTGTTACTCTGTCAGCAACGTAGAGCTCAAAAACTTTTGACTTACTCTTTGGTGGTAAAACTCTCTTCTACTAAGACAATTTACACGTGTAGTGTAATAGGTTCTCACTTTTTTTCGCTGTTTTACAGAGGAAAACCATTCCTCACATACATTGATGAACTTCCATCATTACAAAGATCTGTAGATGGCCCAGTCAGGATTCCCATTAGTGAAAAATACAAGGTAATTTGACAATAAAACTACTTTAACATTGATAGCAAAGCTTCCTCAAATCAGGGAAAATCTCAAAGTATCATTATCATATAATGTTTTTTATTTCTAATACGCTCAAGAAAATTATCAATAATGTCTTACTTATTAATTTGTATTATTTGTATGCTGGCATTTATAATCAGGTTTCAGTACTTTTGTGTGTACTTTTATCTGTCATTTTAGATTCTTGACTTTTCACATCAATAACTTCAAATTTGTAAACCAACTGTTAACTTTTCTTTTTTTGCTTTTCCTTCCCATAGTCAAACATATTACCAAACTTCTACATAAATGTAGACTTTTAAGATTATAATGAATGATTTAATTGTACTCTTTCTTTCCACTCTCAATAAAATAATGGCTGGTTGGTTTTTCAAATTATGCTCCATATTTTGAATTGATGTGTTTTTTTCCTTAGTTACTGTTGAAGTAATTATAATTATTCACACTGTTAGTTATTTTGTGCATTAGGACATGGGGACAATAATACTGGGCAAAGTTGAGTCTGGGAAGATAAACAGAGGACAATCATTAATTATGATGCCAAATAAGGTAAGTTTGTCACACATACTTTATGTGTGCCCTACAATAAGTCCTACTTTTAGTTAATAGTTAATTCATAAAATCTTGTTTTCATATATTAATAAAACAAACTTTTGATAAATAACATTTAAAGAAGCTGTCTATTTTAAATGTTTGCTATTAAAGTGTTTGAAACTGCAGGAGTTTGTGAAGAAAGTGTGTCACATACTTATAATGAAGTATAAAATGAAAAATAAGGAAACAAACAACTTTATTTACATGGTGTATTTTTCATGACCAAATTGTCACCTGATGAGTGTGGTCCTTTTGGGCCATACAAAACAATTTTGGACCATGGAAATACAGTTGTTTGTTTCATTATTTTTCATTTTATGCCGCTCTGACGACTAATGTCATTGAGCACTTTATTTAGTTTTTTTGATGTAAACTTCAAACCATAATATAATGAAGTATAATTATGTATTACTCCATTGTGTTTTCCTGGCCTTTAATTACATGACATTAGAATAGCTTCCAACTGATTCATCAGTGTTTAATAAGCATGTTTCCACTGCTTTCTTTTTTTGGAACTCCCCTAATATGGTGGAAGATGCTTTTATGTTCATGTCTGCCATTTCGCAGTGATGACACTAAAAAGGTGGTTAACCAAATGAGAAATAAAATAAAAAATGATCTGAAGATAAAAAAGTTACCCACAAAAATAAAACTGACATCTTTCAGGGTTTTTTTTCTGTTTTGATGTCTTAGTTTTAGTTATTTGAATGTGTATTTACTGGTACAAGGCAGTCTGTCATGTTCTTTTGTTTCATTTTGCCTTTGACACTGAAAGCTTTTCAGCTTTTGTTTTGTTTTCATTGATGCGGATGAAACACTTATAAGAATTGAATATTTTTTCATTTTTAGCAAAATGTTGAGATCATGACCATTGTTTATGATGAAGAAGAAAAGTCAACAGCGAGGGCAGGTGATAATGTCAAGTTAAAGCTGAAAGGGGTGGAAGAAGAAGTAAGTCATTTTGTAGCTGACAGTGAGAGTTTTGTATTTTCGAAAATTTCAGCCCCTAACCTTGTTGTGCTCTCTTTTTTGATCAGCTTCTCAGCTACAGTGAGATTTAAAAACCGTTTTTTTGTTAGTGTGTCACTGTGTTGAGCAGAATACTTTATGCATCATAATAATGATAATAATGTCTTAAAATGACAATTTGTCGAGATGGTTTTTATGCCATAGGCAGCTAATGGCTGAATTGCTTAGGGTTTGCCCCATTTACTCGAGGACAGGACTTCATCATTCATTTCATAATCCTATTCTAAGGATAAATTTCTTTTGACAAACAACTGACCACACAACCAGGTCATAACTTTGTTCTGATTGACAAGTTTGTGGGTTCATTTAAAATTTTGAGAGATTAGGAGACAGTTGTGTTCAAATCTATTAAATAAATCAGTGCCGAAAGCTAACCTTGTTTAATTAAACAACAGATAAATACTGTTTTGAAAAAGATTTAGCGTTTTAAAACAATTGACGTTCTAAAAAATATTATATAAGCCAAGTTATTCTCGCGTTTTGATTGGTTCTCACCTATGATCTGTTAGAGTACAGACGCACGATTAACGTCACCATTACAAAGTTTTATTATATAAAACAAATAGATTCCATGTTTTTGTGCGTCTGTTCAGAGATCATAGAATGACGTCAAACTGTGGTAAGAACAGTGACACACTCGGCTAACGCCTCGTGTGCCACTTTTTTGTTCTTACCACAGTTTGACGTCATCTGTGATCTATTACTGAACAGATGCACGCTAACATGGAATCAATTTGTTAATTTTTAATGTATTAATTTTTATTAGATGTTTTGCCGTTAACCATTTTGAAGTATAGCAATTTTTTGTTTAAAAGCTTGGTTGAAGCACTCCTGTTTGAAACAAAGAATATACTTGCCAGTTAAGCTGATAGTCGCAGTCTTTCATTTCTTATTGCCAGCGTCACATTGTAGATTAAATTTTATTAAAGAAAGTTATGTCAAGAAAGTGTATAGACTTTAAATTTCAATCTGGTCTACCAGGATTAACTGCTCATGTTATTGTGTTTCTATCTACAGGATGTGTCTCCTGGATTTGTGCTATGTTCTGCAGATGCTCTTTGTCACACAGTTAAGAGTTTTGTTGCTCAGGTGAGAGTTTGGCCTGTTGGAGTTTTCGATGAATCACCATCTTACTTGAAAATTTGAGTTTCAACAAAAAAGTTCAGTTATTGTTTTTAGTGAGACAAACATTTTTGTTGTAGTTTTAGGAGAGTGTTTTTTTTTGTAATCTTTGATTCACAAAGCTAGATCTTTTTCTATAGTAAAGCACTTCATTTATAAAGCAAAATATAGGTTTACCTAATTCAGTTTTGACTAACCAGATTTTTTAAAATTCGATTTTACAGTCGGTGTTGTTAATTTTGCATTCCGAAATTTTCGGCATTCAAGGAACAAGTCTGAATAGGAAAAATAATAACAAAAACTTTGATTTACGACAGGTTGTCATTCTGGAGCACAAGTCTATTATCTGTGCAGGCTATAGCGCTGTGCTGCATATTCATAATGTGGTTGAGGAGTGCACTTTCCTGGTAAGGAGACATTACTCTTAACTGCTGCTTCACGATTCCACACCAACTCAACTGTAACTAGATTCAATGATATCACTTCCATAGTAGTCTTCTTCTAAATTTGATAAAATGCAAATGTTATTGCAAAGTTTTTAGTTGATCTTTTCAATATTTTTCAAAAACTTTTCCAGAATTTAAGTGGTAACATTACTTGTTTTGTATGTAGTAATTTGACCTTAGATCAATTTAAGTTTTTTCACTTTTAACTTTTGCCGTTAAACGACACCTTGCTTATCACGTTTTGTTATTACGAGACATACATATATATCACCGAAGTAGTGTTAGGAGCTGACGTTTCTAGCGTTAGTCCTTTGTTAGAGCAACTGAGGAACAGTTTGAAACTGAAAATCCTTTACCAACGACGGTTATAATAACACTTTTAACGGCTTTATTGAAAGTAGAGAAAGGATAGAAACTGAATGTGCGGCCTGTGCGAAATGCTTCTTCTTTAGTCGATTTTTACAAAGGGAGGAAAACCGTAGACCTCGCCGTTAATAACCTTAATTTTAAGTGAGATTGAGATTAACACTTCTAAGCTGACGTGCGAGCCCCACTGGCGGGACGTAGGGGGCAGGAGACGCGAATGATGCCCAAAATAAGCAGATATTCAGATATTTTTTAAAAACTATGCAAACTACGAAGTATTAGTTTCAGTTCAACCACCAACTATCCCGGGGAGCAGCCGATCTCTTACCCAGGCTAACCACCTCACTCACTGATTAAACCCATCTCTTGTATTGTAGAACCTTATAGCTCTTATTGATAAGAAG
Source organism: Isaurus tuberculatus (assembly GCA_025447995.2). Lineage (NCBI taxonomy): Eukaryota > Metazoa > Cnidaria > Anthozoa > Zoantharia > Zoanthidae > Isaurus > Isaurus tuberculatus. The sequence goes on along the minus strand of JAOEHV020375202.1, from coordinate 4,600 downwards.
ACTGGTAAAAAGTCTCAGCAGAGACCCCGATTCATCAAACAAGATCAAGTAGCGTTGGCCCGCCTACAGACGGCTGGAGTTATTTGTATAGAGAAGTTTACGGACTTTCCACAGATGGGACGGTTTACTCTAAGGGACGAAGGTATACTGACGATGTTACTGGTTAATGGCCTGATACTGTGTATCTGATTATTCGGATGCACAGAAGTAGGCAGCTACTTAAAAAAGTAGACGTAAAACTGGAATCTAAACGACTCTGAGGGGCTCGACCTATGGTCATGCTTTCCAGCTTTCCAAGATGGCAATAAAAACAAGTGGAAAAAAAAAGATCTAAATCCAGCAAATATTTTTACTTCTTCAAGACCAAGGTTATAGAAAGTATAAAATTAAATCGAACTTCTTTGTTTTTCCAAGAAAATTAGATTTAGAAACTTTAAAAACTCAGGTTATATCGGGAAGTGTTTAGTAAGATTCCGTGGGGAACATTGAGTTGGTTTTTGCTAGTATTGTTGCTTGTTTAGTCGCTGATGAGAAGTAGCTGATTATAAAACTCAAAGTAGACGACGGGGCTCCGGCGATCACCGGCTTATAATTAAAGCCCTGAACAATATAAATGTTATTTTCATAGCAACATAAAGTGATTATTTACCTAAATGTGTAAATAAAAAACTGCAATGTCCGTGGTTTACCCTGAGCAAGTTTACCTAATGTGAGACACCTATAGTTGTCAAGAGTTCTACTCACTGACTACCAACAAATTTTGAACGGCTTTCCTGTTTCCTTATTGGCTGTATTCCTTATAAGTTACTGGATAGCCGTAGAGGGAGAGGCGCTATTTGCCACGTACAAAGGTAGATAGATAGATAATGTACCACCGAGGTTTTAATAGAATTGCCCCACTGTAATTATAAGTTTACAACATGAGGATACTTTTCTTCGTTCGTAAAACTTTTTATTTATTTTACTTTTCTCATGTTTACAGGAAAGACGATAGCAATTGGAAAGGTATTGAAGTTGCGTGAATAAGAAGAATCGTTTCCTTGCTGAAAACGTCAACTGTAACAAAAAGAACAATGAGGAGAAATGGAATTGTCTGGCCAACACTGGTCAAACGTCTAGTTACTCTTTATTTACAACTGTCATAAGAGTGGTAACGATCGTCTTGTTCAAAACGAAAAAGGGTGCAATGAAGACTGCGAGTTCCAAACATCCGTTTTATACTATTAAATTTAATTTTTTTTTACAAAAATAAAAAAAAAACATCTTAAAAAGACAAGAACCCGAAAAGCGATGCACTGCCGCTCTAGCCAAGGCAACGCACGTGATCTTTGCAAGATGGACACGTGTTGTTCACGACCCAGACACAAGTCTCTACTACATGCTTTTTAGCACGTTTGTTTCCATGCGCTAACAAACTGTTAAGTTCACCAAAATCTCTTTGGAGGCGAGGATGATATCCGAAAAAGTGAATCTGTCGTTATAGTTCTAACGTAGAAGAGGTTTAGGTGTTTGCAGAAGACATGAAGCGGAGCAAAGACCTTTTTCATGTGCAAACCTTTTCTTGCCCGTTTAGTAAATATTTATGTTTTGATTTATACATGGTTCAGTGTTTTGTTGATTTTAACTGTAGTGTGTCAACTTTTTCTTAACATGTTTTGGCTCTCGAGAGCCTCTTTACAGAAGAGACAAATTGTTGATAAAACCTAAGCGTGGTATCAGTATACATATTAGACTGGAAAGATTGAGCCACATAAAGATAATAAAAAATGATTGCTCAACTTAACGCGATCAGATTTTTGCTGACGCATAAAATGGCATAAAATGAAAATTTGCATTTAAACTTTATCAGCTTGTTTCTCAAGAACTAAATGCATTAATCTCTAAACTCTCTGAACGTGTCAGCCTTTGTTGGCAAAATAGTATTTTTGCTGAAATCTCGTGTAGTGGATGTAATATTGGATATTAATTATCTGTATTAGAAGTGTTTTTAGTATAAAGTGATCTCTAGTTGAAGAGTATTTTGTAGCATTAAAGGTTTACTAAGCGGCAGCGTTTCGATATTTTGTTTAGACCAAAGATCAGCCAACATGATTCGATGGCGGTTCGGAGCGTTAAAACCCATCGTGTTTAAGTATCTTTTTGTTCAAGGTTTGCCACATTTTATAAAATCTCACATATTTAAATTTATTATTGATGTTAAGTTTTAAACTTGTATTTCGTTTTTGAAAGGTAATCACCAACTTTCATTTTGAAATTTCTGTCTCGTGAAATTCTACTGAAAAGTTTCTGGGAAGGAATTTTGTCTTTTCTGTTAAGAATTGTTTGTCGAGCGTTACAGCAAAAAAAAAAAAATTCCAAGAGATTTAAGTTTAGCACGAATGGCGTTTTATTTACAGTCATCTTTTACATACTTCCATTCTTACTTTTTATTCAGATAATTTTAATATAAAAACTTTAATGGTGCTTTTCAAAATTTAGTTGGATTTTTCCGACTAATATAGAAGCGAGCACAATTTAATGAATGGGTGGACATTAGCGTGACGTGTGTTCTTAAGGTGGCTCATTATAGTATTTTACGAAGCATTGGATATTACATATGCATAAATAATGTCTCCTTGGCAAATGTTTATCACATAGCACTCGGTGGAAGGGCAATAATAAAAACCTACAGCTTTAGACTACGTATGGAAGACTCTTTCAGAACTTAAATATTTTGCTATGGCAGCTACTGATAGAAATGCTTGGGGTTATTGAACCTACTTGACTTCTAGACGGTGTTTCTAGGTTTCTACACGGTAAATTTCCTTTGTTTCGGGGGAAACAGGTAAACATCCAAGGAGTTTCAACTGACAAAGCAACAAAAACATTGTACGTATTTTTCGGAGGAATTCGCAGTTTTCGTTTTTCACACTATTTTTTCCTAACCGCGAGAAAAAGAAAAATCCTATCCATGTGTTAATTTTCAAAAAAATTTACCGTCTTTATGCGTTTTAAGACCAGTCAAAAACACTTGTTTTTCGTGACGTCATCAAAATAGAAATTCTTCAAGTTACGGTATGAGCATGCTATTCGTACCATGCTTCGAGCGCCAAAAAACAGCCACCTTAAAAAATAAAGTTTAAACCATTTACATTAGCCCGCGTCTTCCCCCCTTTTTAACAAAAGCGGGGGATATGAGCGAGTTCACTTGAACACTTTTTAAGAAACGGTCACTCACATACAGATTTACTTCTTATTCCAATCGAAAAATTAAATTGTAAACGTGATTCACTCTGAAAAGCGCGGGAGTTGCACCATATTCTTAAAGCTAAGACCGTTGAGCCTCTTGGTCATAACAGACGTGACAGTAATTTCTTTTTAACATATTCTTAACCGTCGTCTTTCTTACACCTTCACTACTTTGTTTTTATATTTTTTAACTCACCCGCCTATCTCTATTACATTTATTTTTATTTTTTTTGTCCGTTATTTTGAATTTGATTTTTGTGACGAAAGGCCTTATGGGGCCTCTCGTCACTATGTCATCGGTTTGAATGAGTGAGTGAATGAGTGAGTTGTAACCATTCCAATTCAAGCAGGCGTTCCTAGCGGTTATTCAAACGCGTGATCGTCGTCAATGAGATCTCGCTAGCTAAGAGAACGAAGGCTCGGGTTTCTTATTTATCCTTTATGCTTGTTCAAGACTAAATGATACTTAAAAAAAGAAAACCTTTCCGTTTCTTATGCTTACACTGTATATTTAACTTTTTCTTCTGAAATCAAAGTTCACTATGCTAAATCCAATACTAAAGTCGCTACTCATAAAAAAAATTTGCATTTTTATTCTCTAAACTTAAATTACCGTTGTTTTGCATTCTGCCTCGAGTCACATGCAGTCTTTGACTGCCTATTTTTAATATGTTGTATTCCTGGTATTTCCGTCCGTTAATTTCTGTAGACATATGAAAGCTGTAAAAACAAATTCTCCTATTAAACCTGATGAAGACTTTTGTTGCATTCACGCTGTTTAATCAGTCTTTGCTGAAGTCTGTTTTTGACACGAATATTTTATTCAATTACTAAATTAGAGGAAAAAGGTGGCCTTAGGTTGCGGGACAAATTCCCCATTCCCGGCCGGAACGATGCGGGGGTGCACATTGACTGGTTCATTTATACCTGTAATCATGCACAAACAGTTCAACAGGTTTGTCTTAGGGACGGACCATTAGAAAAGTACGCTGCAAATTCAAATTAGTTGCTGCAAATTCAAATAGTAGCTGATACAAATTAATAATAGTTGCTGCAAATTTTTAGTAACTGCTTCAAATTAAAAATAGTTGCTTCGAACCAAAAAGTAGTTGCTGCACTGCAAATTAACAATAGTTGCTTCAAATAAAAAGTGAAAACGTGTGTGCGATTACGGCCGAAGAGGCTTGGATCTAGTCGAGCACGATCCTCCATTTTGTTTTGTGGTCTCAAGCTGAGGAAAATGTTGTGCTGCTCCAGTCATGCCAACCCTCCCGGATAATCCGGGAGTCTCCCGCATACAGAGCGAATCTCCCGGTCTCCCGTACGGGTAACCAAATCTCCCGGATAAAAGCGACTTTGAACCTTAACGCCA
>JAOEHV020375091.1:0-10927 GCA_025447995.2 Isaurus tuberculatus | reverse complement strand
CGAGGGATAATTGTTAAATAGACGCACGCTCACGTCATACAAAAGGGGCGCGAAAATTTTCTATATATGTTCTAAAACATTTTATTATATAAACACCAATGAAGTACCAAGACAAGGCCGGCGGAGCAGGAGGAGAGCAGGGAGGAAGGATGGGGGAGGGGGTGGGGGGTGTTACCCTCCAATTCTCAGACTAAGTAACATTTATTTATTTGCAGCAAGATAAACTTGCCACTTGTCCTCCATAAAGCCAAGGACTGCTATAAGAAGTTCGATATCAAATGTTTTCAAAATACCCCCAGAATACGTAGAATTGGCATTTCAGAGACTGTAGTTTGCCAAAATTTACCGGAGAAGAATGCCATCGAACCCCCCCAGGAAGGGGTCTCCAATCATCATAAGCTTCCGCCGGCGCTGCAAGTGAGCTTTCGCGGGAACATTTAATATTTTCACATGTGAAGATATTAAAGCAAAAAGATTTAGTATTTCATTGGTGCGCGTTTATGTTATAAATAGCATATTACATGACCACTTGGAAACACAAAATTTCTCTACGAATGTTGAAGAATATTTCATGAGTGAGCGAAACATATCCACTACCCAAATATCCTAGAAGCTAGAACTTATATATTCCTAGTGTATGACTCAAAAATCTTACCAATAAAATGATAGTTAGATCCTGATTGAAAAGCTACCGGACCAGAGCGTGACCGAAGCGTGACGTACTGTAATGGTTCAGGCTTGTCACACAGTAGCAGAAGCTTTCCACCTGTTGCGTTACATGTTTTATAACCCTCAGCGCTGACCAAGTACAGGTTTTCATGCCCTGTTTGTGCGTTCCAGCTCTTGTTTGCACTGACATACATCGCTTTGTTTGGACACACAAAGGTAACAACGCTCTCACGAGAAACGAGTAATGGCTTTTCTACCTCTTGAAACCTTGAAACCAAGAGCAAAATAGGATACTTTAGTTACCACTTTAAGTTTGAAAATCCAACAGACATCATTCACTTAACTTGTGTCTTATAATTTGTTTGTCGTATTTTGTTGTGTCTTTTTACTGGGTTGCCTGTGGCAAACCAGTGGGGTTGTTTTTTTTTTTTACTGGGTTGCCTGTGGCAAACCAGTCTTAAAATGGGGTTGGTATTTTTTTTTGGCCATAAATTAGTGAGAAATTGGAATTCTTGCGCAAGAGAAATGTTCGTGTCATAATTAACATGTAGTTGAAAATTACACAGAAGTGTCTTGTCTCGTAATTTGGTTCGCTGTGCGGGATAAAAAAATTAAAATAGTTTGTTCCAGAAATATTTCTTGAAAACAAAGCAATTAAAAATCCACTATTCGATTTGGTAATTGAGTAAATAAGTATTTAGAGGATCTTCGTTGCTGCTTGAATACTTTAATTCGTTTTTATTTATTTAAAAGCAATTGTTACTGAAGCCAATGATTCAAACTTGTACAGTTTAAAGCAAACATGGTGTGATTGTATGATTTTGAGCGACTTGAGAGATTAATTATTATAGCTTCATATTAGTCGACAAAGAGACGATATTTTTGATAATGGCAAACCATCGTAAATATATGTTACTTGTTGTGAAAGTTTGCTGTTAGAGAGATTGGTTCTATATTTAATTCTAGTGTTTATCCGACTTGTGCATTCAGATCTAATGCCTCTAACTCCAAATCGATGCGAAAACGCCAGGCAACCCAGTTTACGCTGTGTAAGCATCTTGTTTGCATTTCAATTGTAAACTGGGGTTTAAAATTTCAGCTGCCATTTATATTCTTAAATATTTCAAAACTTTGCATCATGACCAGCTCGCGGTCACCCATTTTCATTTTACGTCATTTTCAAATTTTGAGAACCTAGGCCTAAAACAAAGTGGGCGTTACTCCACTGTTAACCAACCAATCATTCTGATGTAAAATCAGGTGACATTCAATTTTGGGCCTGTACGTCTTGAATTATCACGAAATGATATTGGGTCATTTTCCTTTTTCGGAATGAATTTAAGCCATATTCTACAACCAAAACCGTTGTTTTTTTCAGTTACATCTTAGCAAAATATAAGCGAAATTATCAAAACTGAACGTCGTATCGGCATCTTTCGGACGCCATTGTCAAGCTGAATAAATTAGGTTAGAAAGATCAAGGCTATATATGCAAATAGTTGTAATGAGTCAATCTAAATGCAAGGACAGAAACAATGTGCTATTGTTCGGGAAAATGTTATTGTTAGGTGAATAACCTTGCACGGATTGAATCAGATTGAGAGTTGAGGCGAGGTTTGAGTTTCTTGATATATAACATTTCGTAGATAAGACAGTCAAATTTATTCTTGCATTTCCGTAGAACTGAGAATGAGTCGTCTAAGTTACTTTTTTTTGTATCGTGTTTTTCAACGATGTGTTTGCCCAATACGATTTTAGTCTTGTGTTCTTATCTACAAAATGTTTTTGAAATTTAGCTTGCGTGAAGGATTACTGAGGCCCAACGCAATTAACACTGTTATAGCTCTAAGCCATTGTAACGGAATGCGAAAAGCGTGTACAGAGAAAAACGCTAATAAATATTTGTTACCATGGATTTTCTGGTCTCCATTCAATAAATATTCTGCTTGGTTTGGCAATTACTTTGAGAGCAAACGTCAAAATCAAGACAAGAAAATGCGCGTGCTCCATTTACGTTGTTGATCGAAGCGAAACCACCTGCTTGCTGATTTGTTATGACGTCATTACTAACCTTTGATTTATTAATTTATTAGCGAATTAAAATTAAGTAACGATTCGCGCAGTAATTTAGGCACTCGAAATACAAAGGTGTGAAAAAGTAATTAAATGCACAGACAAAAATCCTGGTCCCTGATTGACTGGAGTTGGAAAACTCCTCAAAAATACATTAAAAATAGTATTTTCTTTGAATTTTTTTATAAAAAATTTGGCCCAGTCCTAAAAGCTGTTGTTCTGGCAAATGTAGGCATTGTGCGATATGGGGAAGTGGCGCTAGTGGTTCCTCACTTCGTGAAGTTAAATTTTTTTGTCTCCAACTGGTTTACGTTTATAGGTAACTGATGGTTTAAAGTGAAAGTTAGTTCCGAAATTCAAATTTCGCGCTCTAAGTGCGTTCTGCCAATGAAGAGACGAGAAAATAATTCAATTAGGGAAATTTTCTTCTTGACAACAACCGCCAATTTTGGATCGGCTCTATTGTTCTTTGCCTAGTTCTTGCGCGGATCGTTACTTAAAAGAAAGCCACAAACAAAATTGTTCAAGGTTACAGTTTACACGTGTTTTCTTTTTGAGATCATGTTTCTATTCAACAAAATAGAATTCCTACTGTTGCAAAGTCCAAACGTAGAACAGCTCACAGGAATAGACAAGAAGAAGCAAGGTCTAAAGATGACATACCAGTTCTATACAGAAAGTTATGCTATACTGATGGGGCCTCAAGGGACGGAAACAGCTGTCCATGGCTGCTAACATTCATCATTGTTTATTGCAGATTTAGGAGGTAATGCTTACAGTTGTGGTTCGGCCATGAAACAATAATGCGTTCTTTTGCTAAGTTATGAATTTTTTGTAAGTATTTAGTTTTTCCTTCTTCCCCTTTCCTTGTTAGAATTAATCACTGCTCCCTAAATGATTGGAATAAACTTTTCAACTGATGATCAAATATAAAGCCATAGGAGGGTTCAAGGCAACAGACTCTAAAGGCTAAGTCACGTGATACAATACCAAGCAGGGGAGGCAATCGTCTATGCTGACGTCATTATTTACGATGTACTTCAGTAGCATGTAATTTTATGTAGAATGAACAAAAAAGGCAAAATTTAAGTTGAAAACTCGGAAAGACTTGTAAAACGAACAAATCGTGAAACATTTTCGTCTGTACATGCAGACTTCGAATTCTAGAAAAAAATGTGCTTTTAAAATCGTGAAAATTCCGAGTGGCATGCAAACCAATGATAAACAATTTGTTTTTCAACAATATTTAACAAACTGGGCTCACATTATCAGGGAACTTTGTTTTGTAAAGCACTATTAAAATTCAGAACTTAAATTTTGTAATTCTGTTGGAAACTTTCGTACTGTATTGAGACAATCAATTTGAAACTTCAAAAATCCTTCCCCCCTATCTCCAGGACAACCCCCGGCATTTGAACTTTTGGATTCATGTTTATTTAAGTCCCCACCGCGGGCCAAAAGCATTATTCAAATGCCCCGCTATCAGCGAATTCTGTTTTCAAATGTCCCCACTCCCGGGACAAAGTAATACAAGTTTTGAGAGTCAGATTTTCTTTTGTTATCGGAAATCTTTATAGCCGACTTGGAATTTTTTTCTGAAACAAATCAAAATTAAAAAGTCACAGCTTATCACTGCTAAATATTTGTCTTGCATTATAAATAAAATGCCAGACATGCACGCAGTTATTTTTCTCCAAGACTTTGTGAACAAATGTAAACCACAACATGATACAAAATGTGCAAAACTTTGGCCGTCCTCAAAAACCTCAGCTTGTTATTTAATCTTTTATTTTTCTTTCAAAGTTGGAACAAAGAAAACCTTAATTGTGGACTCTTGCTTGCGCCCACGGCTACTTTGAGAATAAACGATATCGAGACTACTTGTACTTGTTCAAATGCCCGGCCCTCCGGGAGGGGAATTTGAAACGAATGGAGGGGGAGTCCCCCTTCATTCGTTTCAAATTCCCGAACACCGGGACACTTCAAAAGATCAAATTCCCCACCCCTGCGAGAATGTGCCCGCTAAATGCCCGAGAGGATGTTGAAATTTTAAATTGATCGGTGCATAAACAGAGATTTCGATATGAATTTCAATTAGGCTCCGTTGTAACAGTTCCTCTTTCGTCACTTGAAAGAGATTTTCGGTTTCCAGTGCATACGCAAAGATGTGTGAGTAGAGTGGCGCAAAAATGAATTGCATTTAATTGAGAAAAAAGGGAATGAAACTCTTCAAATTTATGAATATAACTTCTTCGCCAGAATCAATAATTGATTGAAAAGCCACCAATAATCTATTTTAAAAAAACAGAAATTATAACTGTTGTTCCTTAAAAGAAGATTTAGTACTGATGATTTAACAGTACTGTTTTGGCGTCTTAACAGTGTACAAAAAAATTCACATACACTTTTCTTTTTGGAAGTAAACATTTTAAAATCTACCGAAATTGAATATTCAGAACAATTTTTAAGAATATTCTAAGAATAAAACCGAAGCTTAAATATGAAAATATATTTTTCTAAGTACTGTTTTAATATAAACTACCCTGTATTTATGTTCTGAGTTAGGTTATAAAAAAACACTTCCTTCTTCTAGACAGCAAAGTTAGCCTAAACCAGCACTAGTCGCCTGTTCGGTGCTAAAACATTTTTGCAAGAAATTAGATGTGTCATATAACGCTTTATTAGTCTTTTTCTGGCTGCAAAGTTACGTCAACGCCATTAGTCATGATAGGTCACATACTCTGATGTTTTGTTAGCAAAACTCACTTTATATTCTCGGAGAAAGCTTCTTGAAATTCTTCTTCAAAGCTTAATGACGCATGGAGCTGGCGTTTATCTCTGGTTTCTGTTTCTTGACGGTGCATGAATCCATCGCAGGTTTGTTCCTAGCAGACGATGGTAGACCATTTACTGACCTCGTAACGATGGAAGGTGAACAAGTCTGGGCGGAAAAGAAAGTCATACTAATGTCCAAATTTCGGAAGAGTCAGGGATCGAACCCCGGACTTTGTGGTTGGAAGGCAGATATTTTACCAACTGTGCAAACAACGCCCAAATATTCTAATAATATATACAAGAACTTAAATTTCTAATATTTTAATAAGAAGTTTGCGAATGATGACGCTATTTACGCCATTTTGCTTCAGTATTGAGAAAGAACTAAAAATATACGAATGTCAAACATTTTACAGTGTTAATAAAACTGTATACTAACATTGTATATTAAAGGGACGACCGAGTAGCAACGAATACAGCTCTACCTGTTAAATGTGCGTTCATGGAATAACCGTTGAATATAACACCCACAGGTTCTGTTCACAAGAATTTGAGTGATTTTGTAACCGTATATTTCTCATCATGCTAAGCAGCCTCCTAACTTGTGATTCAACCATCGAAGGACTTTTAACTCATGTCTCAAAAGTATACTGGAGGGCGATAACTCGTGTGACATTTGATATTTAATGCTATGCACAAAAAAACCCCTCAGGACTGTTACGAGATCTTGGGCTCAACCAAAGCATGCGCAATGGCCAGTGGAAAACAATACAAGCTACTATCGCGCATCATGTGCATATTTTAACTAAAAAGTTCCCTTTCTAAAACTTACTAATTATGCATGCGTAAACTGTAATTTTTTGGCGAGCTCGCAACTTTCGATTTACCCACAATGCTTTGCGCCTCGGGATAACCCGAAAGCTTGTTCCAAATTTTCTTAAATGCAAGCTTAAAAGGAAAGAGGCCTCTTTAATACGTGAAGCAAGACAGTGGCGGGTAAGTAAACTAAACGATTCAAGTCCGACTACTAAAGTACTGTGATATTTCTTCTTTCAAACTTGTTACTCGATCGACGTTATATATTTAAAACGAGTTCTGTTTTATCTTAGGCGAAAGGCTCAGTCAGTAGTTTTAAAAAAAGATGTTTTTCATTTCTTTTACAGCCGTTTTCATTTGCACGTGCGGTTTATTTCCGACATCGTACTCGGTTTTGATGGACGTCAATCAAAAACTTTTCGTTTAAAGCAGCTGCTGTCAACCTCCGAGTCAAAGTTTGATTGACGTCCACCAACAACCAAGTACGATGTCGGAAACAAACTGCGCGTATAAAGGAAAATGGCTGCAATGCTGGCGGCGAACAGAAGATTTTTGCAAAACGTCGGAATTTTCAGGTTTGAAAATGCAGGTGAAAAAAAAACCGAAGATTTCTGTGTCAAATTTGTATGGTTGTCAAGCGTTTATAATTTAACTTGCCTGCTATTGGCTAGAGACTATTGTCACGTGATAAAACAGCCTCCTGCGTTGCAAATATCAGTGCAAAACGAAGAAATTTCAAGTGGATATTGCAGGCATATTTAAGGCCGCTCCAAAACGTAAATTATAAAAAAATGGAAAAGATTACTTTGTTGGTCTTGGCAAAAATAATTTTAAATAGTTTTAGCGTGCAGTAAAGCTTGGTTTTCACGAGCGACGTAAACGACACAGACGCAAGCAGAAGCATAAACAGTTTTATGTAAAAACAGGTTTTCATAAACGTAAGTACGACGGAAGCGGAGACGGAAGGTTTCCTTTTTTCCGTCGCTTCTGTTCCTAGTAAAAACAAAACACAGCCGCATGGAATACTCTGACAGCATTTTGTCCTTACCAATCCAAGAACTCGTTCCAAAATCAAGCCAATTTTTTTTCTCCCAAGATGGCGACCGAGGTTGTTGTTCTTTGGCTATTAATTTTCATTCTGACGAAAAAACGACTCCGGTTATCAATTTTTAAGCAACGGAAAAAGAACCGTTCTTGGATGCGGGATAGTTTTCTAAAGAAGGAAACTCAAGAAAACTTTTTCAAACTTGTAAAAGAGCTGCGTTTATATGATCACATATATATTTTTAAAATACTATTGCAAACATATTACAGTTCGATTCTGTTGCTGTTGTACTTAACTTTATAAATGTGAAGTTTTCACAACATTCCTTGCGTCTGTGTTGTGTTTTGTTTTCAACAAGAACGAAAGCGCATACGAAAAAAAGTGCTCCATTCTTACGTTGTTCTTCCGGCATTATGTTTGCGTGCGGTCGGTTTTCACGGAGTCATAACTAACATAAAAGCTCTTCCGCTTGCTTCTCCGCCGTTTACGTCGCTCGTGAAAACCTAGCTTAAGAAAGTCTTGTTTCGTGCAGACGAGGCCCCTGCGCACGGTGTAACTTTGTAATAAAAAAAAACAATACAAACGAGTTAGCCTGGTGCTTTTAAAATATTCTATTTATTTTACCCTTTTTGTTTTCTTTACAATTGTAATTACATTAGTATTATTTAATAATTGTAATTTGTTGCTCTATTTTTACCATTATACAAATTTTTTTTGTTTGACCCTTCGTGAGACAAATTATCTACAAGATAGCGGTTCATTGGTAACCTAGCTGATAATAGATCATTATCCCGTTCGACACGGTATTAGAAAATAATTCGTAATTATAAAAAAACAAACGAAATCAGCGAATCAACAGCTTAATACCTTTTAATATTACACTAACTAGAATAGAAAAATTCATCTAAAAAATATTCAAAATCTTTGTCAAACGGGAATTACTAAATGAACAAATTGTGTAAAAGAGCCTTAGAAAAACACGTTAACAAATTTTATCAAGCTTTTGTTGTTTATCAAAGGACGGTAGTCAAAAAAACGCTACTCCTGTTTTATGGCCTTCGAAGTTTGTCACTTGATTCTTTGTACAGAACTTGATTACGTTAAGAACGTTAGTACTTTTATACAAATAATAATATCTGAGACATATTAATTTTGAGAAAATAAGGACGATTGTTTTCAAAAAAAGTAATAAACTTGATCGAATAGTTTAAAATGATGGCTGAAAAACAAATGAACTCTAATAATTCTTTCCTTTGTTTTGTTACAGATTCTCTTTTTTCAGTTACGTACGACCCTTGAAAGAAAACCCGTAAAACAAATAGGCATCATAAAGCTCAATTAATCAGGTTAAAGCTTTGACAATATATGGTATTTCACAGCGAAGAAATTTTTTCTCTCACGAATGTGGCAAGTAGCAACGTAGAATAAATTACTTATATCAAAAATATTAAAGCTCAACAGTAACTTGGAAACGAGACATTTGAAATCTTCAACGCTTTGTCTTGTAGCAGCGGGGAGTAACTTTTTACAAATACAGCATAACTTGGCGTATTTTTTCTCGCTTCTAGTTTTTAGATACCTTGTAAATGTTTGTATATATCAAAAACATGAAACGATGCTAAAATTTTAAAAATCATCGAACGTCGTGATGTAATTTTTTCCGTCACGTAAATTTTTCTGTCATTATTCCTTTAACTAACGTCCAAAATGGATACCGGTCTGTTTTTTCACTCAGCACCGAAATGTTAAGTTACCAATGATAAATCAAAAAATAGCTAAGGTCCTTATTCAGTGATTCTGCGACCATTTTAATCAAATACCTAATTTATATTTTATCTAATTTGATAGCTATATCTAATTTTTGAATGTATTGTACCTAGATACTGTAACAAAATTGTTAGTCAATTACATAAACCATTTTATGAAACTTTTTCTTGTACTCTGTATTAAAGTTTTACAATCAATTAGCATCATGAAAAAATGACTTCAAAAATAATTCAAATATGTTCAAAGTTAAGATAATTAATCTAATATCAAAACACGAAGTTCTTGAACTAATTTAAACAAGTCAGTATGCATACCTTTTCCCGCCCTTTAACGTGTCGCACGCATACTTTTTACCGCCACTTTTGCACGAGTGACGACAATTTGTTTCTAAGTGTTCTCTGAACCGTAACCACGCAGTTTCGTTCCAAAAACTTAACAAAATACGGTGTCCTTTGCAGAATGCATTGTTGAATCAAATGCAGAACCGTTGATTTGTGTAAGAATGAAAATATCTCTAATAATTCAACTGGTTGTATTGACACAAGTTCTTTTACAAAGTATTGCCTGAGTTTCAATCGGTATTAACCGTGTATTCTCCTTTCCATCCCTTCCAAGTTTTTATTCCCTTAGTCATCAAGTTACCAGATTTTTGTTCTTTTTCTTCTTTCTTCCTTGCTTTCTGCTCTTTCTCTGATTCAAGTTTCAATTGTTTAATGTGCTTCTTCAATACGGCCCTGTGTTCCTTTTTCACTCCCATTGCCTGGTGTTAAACAATAAAACAGACAGATCATGGTCAGTTGAATTAAAAACTGCAGTCTTTTGTATCTTTCCTTTTTGTATAAATTCATGTAAAACATGAAAATAAATCCGAAATTGAGCATTATTTTTGAACAAAATAATAAATAAAAAAAAAACCCTGTAGATATAAAAAGATAAAAATGACAATTCTAATTTCGTGTAAACTTGTAAATTCTTGACATCAAAACGGAAACGAGATTTTAAAAACGTAACTCTTTTGCGGATAGCTAAATCCTTTTCCGAGCCTAGTGGCCCATGGGGCCGGCGCTTATTTCCGATTTCCGTAGTGTTAAGCAGATGAGAGTCCTTCTGACTCCCCCTGGACGGGACACTAATCCATCGCAGGTTAGCTCCCAGCCGAAGCTGGTACTCATTTACTGACCTCGTAAGGATGGAAAACTGAGTAAGCTTTGGCAGAAAAGAGAGATCGAGGTCACACAAGTTTTCAAATTTCGGCAGAGCCGAGGATTCGAACCTGGGACCTTGTGGTTGGAAGGAATAGATCTTACCAACTGCGCCAACCACGCCGCCTTTTGCGGATAGTTGTTGTTAATGTTCGAAGAAATGAGATTGATTACTGTTAGATACGTTTTCATCACATGCCAAGTCTGATTGTGACCACCTGACTAGAAGAATAAGTTAACTATAACTAGCTAATACTAACACAATCACTCGTATCGATTACTAAACAGCTATATCATCAGGCAATGAAGACATGAAAGTTTTTGAATCACAAACCTTGAGTTTTGAGTTATCAATGGCAAGCAACTTTTTGCCGTCAATTCCTTCCTTGGAAAAATCGTTGGTGTATTCATCAAGCTGTAGACCGACCAACCATAACCCAACCTACCAACAAAAAAGGAGAGTAAAAACAAACCATAAACATATACATATAACAATAATATATATTATTATCAATACGCGCGGCCAAATGACAAACTGCCCTCTGTAAAACTCGCCTTTTTGCGGGCCAAACGGTAAATG